>JAPYZJ010003961.1:0-18195 GCA_030522765.1 Ophioninae sp. B BG-2022a | reverse complement strand
GGGGGGGGGGGGGGGGGGGGGGGGGGGGGGGGGGGGGGGGGGGGGGGGGGGGGGGGGGGGGCGGGACCCGAGGGCAGGGAGGGGGGAGGCAGAGAGTAAGGGGAGGGTAATTACCTCCTTGGGGAATGTACCTCTCCGCCGGACGCGTACACCAACGGGTATACGCGATATAGCCCCGAAGTATGGGCACAGAGGCTTCCCACTGCTCCCAGTAGTCCCAGGGGACATTGGCACAGTGGTTCGCACGGTGGTTCTCATTTTCGGCAAATTAGATTTTACACTCCTCGCGACCACCACCCCCACAAACGTCTGGTCTATATTTTCTTTGGGAATTGGACGTTTTGGTTTGGGTCACCCTCTACCCCCTCTACCCAACCCCCGCTGAGGGCTTTTCGTTATCCTGGACAATTTTCCACGGTCACTTCCGGTCAACTTCCGGTTTTGTTCTTTGGTGTTCTTGGTCAGCCTGATACTGATCTGGGCTTTTATTTATCATTTAATTAAATATTTGTAAGTATTGTATCGATTTGTAGAATTTGTAGAATTTTTGTTAAGTTTTTTTCGTTATTTTTTAAAAATTTTATCCATTGGAAACGGTGATTGCGGAATGTACGTATTGAGTGTAGAAAAATATTGAAAAAGATTTTATTTTTAATGTGGTAGAAAGTGGAAAATTGTTTTTTTTTACCACGTCTCGTATATTGTAGAAATCATTTGTTTATATTGATTTTCATAATTTAGACACTTTTTGAAAATCAAATTCACGCGACTTATATTAATTGAAGAACGATACAAAATTATACGAAATTTTTA
The DNA here is from genome assembly GCA_030522765.1 of Ophioninae sp. B BG-2022a. Lineage (NCBI taxonomy): Eukaryota > Metazoa > Arthropoda > Insecta > Hymenoptera > Ichneumonidae > Ophioninae sp. B BG-2022a. Next base: position 17,382 of record JAPYZJ010003961.1, on the reverse strand, counting down.
AGTTTTTCTAAATTATATAAATTCATGTAATTTAATTTATATAATTTACAAAAACTTAAAAATTGTATGAACTAAAATTATCCCATACAATATACACAAAATAAAATAAATTTGTAAATTCACACTCATTTATATAAATAAACAATTCATAATTTACGTAAAACATATGTACGTATCTAGTAAACTCGGTAAAAATACACTCCTTTTTCATACATTACGCAACCCAAACAACCCATGTTTTTTTTTCTGAATATTCTTTTATTTTTTTTTAATATACATTTTTTCAAATTCTTCTTTTTGATTATTCATTAACACAAACTTTGCATATATTCAAAATTCGCGTTTTTCAACTCTGAAAAAAAGCTTGTTTTCTTTAACCGACCAGGGGGGAGGGGGGCGAATATTCGGACCATTGTGAGTGTAAATTCCAAAAAGTGGCTAATTTCACGTATCATTCGATGCTACGGTACCGGATGCTTTCAATGAGGCATCAGGAGTTGGTTGGGTGTGACATCGATGGTAAAACGAGGAAAAGGACTCGCTGATAAAGTTCGCGTCGAATATCCGGTGTGGGGGATGGGGAGGGGTGGGGGGGGGGGGTGTGTCGTCATCGGCACATACCGTCATACACGTCCTGGTCTTCCGGGGAGTCCCTAGGGAGCCTCACAAACAATAGCAATAGGCCAGAGCCTCGGGGGTTGAAAAGCTTCCGCTATAACGCCCCCCCCCCTCCCGCAAGGGGCTCTTCGATCCCCTTTCGCTTCAGGCCGCCCCCGCTCTTCTTCCAAAGAGTATAAAGAATCTCAAATGGCACACCTGACGAAGAAAACTGACGCGAAGTGTTGCGCGCACTTTCAGGTGCCCGCGCAACCCCTTAATTGCATCTGCGACCCCTTAATTACACTCGAATGTTTTAAACTTCTTTTTTCCAACGGATCTTCTTTTCTGAAAACAACGGCTCATTAGGACGATAAAATCAGCACTCGAAACTTGAAAATCGATATTATTTTGGAAAAAGAAAGTTTTGGGAATTATCAATCTCGATAATGAACTTTTCCGATCATTTTTATCGAGTCTCGATCAATTATAATGAAGATTTTTCTTGGATCGAAGTCCGATCGTGCGAGAATTTCGTTTAAGATCATTTTAGAACTGATGGGTCTTTTGAAAACCACGAAAATGAAAAACGATGTTTTTATAAATAATTTTAGAAATGATGTTTCATTATAAAATCATTAAAACGGAAAACCGAATTTTTTGTCAAAAATCATTTTAGTACCGATGGTTCGTTTCAACATCCCGAAACTGAAAAACAATTTTTTCAAAAATCATTTGAGTACTGATAGTTCGTTTCAAAATCTCAAAACTGAAAAAAAAAAATTTCCAAAAATCATTTTACATCGAGTCTTTCATTTAAAAACCATTAAAACCATAAAACAATTTTTCTCTCAAAGAACCATTGTCCTAAAATAAAAAAAATTATAATTCGTTTCATTCCCTCACGAAAGTCATAATCAAAGTTCGACTCCAATCGGCACGTGGTAATCCCAAAAGAACGAACTTCCAAGTATCAACCAACCCCTGTTTACCGTACCCCAAAAATTCACCTTCGTGGCATTGATATCTTTCGATATATTCCGCGCGTGATATAACCGGAGCAAAAAAAAAAAAAAAAACCGTTTCTAACTGATATCTCGGTGCTTCCAGACACTTTTGCCCAAAGCCGAAGACTACAGCCAACATCGACGGGAACTATACACGGAGTTCGCGGTACCTGTGTATTAAGCCTCGACGTTTTCCGCAACGTTTCTGTGTGCCACGCGGGTTATTCGAGGTCCAACGTCGGTTTGGCGGACAGGGGTGAAGGAGGGATGACTTTGGGAGGGAAGGGGTGATGGGGGGGTGTCGTACACGAACTCTGGATATAAAGCCTTCGTAGGTTGGTGTGGAGAGTAGTTTTGTTTGGGTTATACATATATATATGTATATTTGTATGTATTTACATATATATACGTATATATACACACATATACATGTATATTTGTATGTATTTACGTATATATGTATATATACACATATATATGTATATTTGTATGTATTTACATATATATATGTATATATACACAGGGATATGTATATATGTATATTTGTATAGGTGTGACGTTAAGGGGAAGCACTGCGGAGCAACCGAAGGAGGGCGAGAGGGAAGAAACGTCAGGGGTGGTTTGGGAGAGGGGTGGGGTTGGGGTGGGGTGGGGGGGTCCGGGGAGATGGTTGGGCTTCGGTTGGGGCAGGCAAGCCGGAGAGGGGGGGTCCGGGGAGATGGTTGGGCTTCGGTTGGGGCAGGCAAGCCGGAGAGTCGGTCCCAAGGGAAACGTAGCGCGCGCCGTGCCACGGCCCGAGGCAGCTCGTCACCTGGGACACCCTTATATCGCCAAGTACAGTCGCACCGAGAAAACGTTTCCGAAGGCTACCCGGCTGGAATATGTCGCCGAGGCTTTTTCTTACGGGTGCGCTTAAAAGGGGAGAAAAAAAAGGAAAAGTGGGGGAGGCGGGGGGGGGGGGGGGGGGGGGGGGGGGGGGGGTGGGGGGGGGGGGGGGGGGGGGGGGGGGGGGGGGGGGGGGGGGGGGGGGGGGGGGGGGTTAAGTGAGACTTAGATTTGGACCGAGTACTCGAGTACATTGTATTTGGAAGATTGCCGTGTCGGAATACAGACTGAAAAGTACGCGGATTTGGAGGGGGATAAATAAACGGTTTTAAAAAACGGTACTTGGAAAAGTTAAGTATTCTAAGTAAAGTATTTCGTTCGGATATTCGTATAAATATATGTAATTTTGAATAAATGTTGAGGAAAAGTTACTGTAAGTTAGAATATATATTGAGTAATGGTTAGTGTACTTAGACGAGTAGGTTTGTACTTAGAACGAATATTTGGCAATGGTTAGTGTACTTAGACGAGTAGGTTTGTACTTAGAACGAATATTTGGCAAGGAAATCTAATGACGATTACAGTATTATGGTTTGTTAGTGGTAGAACGCGTATTTGGTAAGAATTTTCAGTAACTGCGTATTAGCATTGGTTTCCTAAGTAAATTTACGTGTGGATATTCGTCTTGAGTATAGATAACGTTGCTGTACTTAGTCGTCCTAATTTGTATCATTTAGGATGGCTGTTTAGTAACTAAGTACAGTATTTCCTCAGTACTCAGGAAATTACTCAGTAATATACTCGACACGAATATTCGTAAGAAAACATACAGCTTTCGTATGTTTGATGCAGGGCTGGGTATTTGGTGAGGACACGACATAATTCTAAGTACCTAGCTGTACTCAACTGTATTTAGATGAACCAAGTAATCTCGTGTAATGTAGCGTGTAATCTAAGTACGTCTAAGTAATTAAGTACAATCTAAGCAAAGCTAAGAAATTAGCTGTACTTAGATGAACCAAGTCATCTTGTGTAATCCAAGTAGAGCTAAGTAATCAGCTGTACTTAGATGAACTGAGTCATCTTATGTAATCCAAGTACAGCTAAGTAATCAGCTGTATTTAGACGAGCCAAGTCATCTTGTGTAATCCAAGTACAGCTAAGTAATCAGCTGTACTTAGATGATCTTCCGTCAAGTACATACGTACTTAGAATAAATATTCAGCAACCAAGTCCGCTAAAACCGTAAATTCAATCACCAAGCTCGCCGTGATTCCACTAACCCGCAATCCCATTCCAAATACTCACCGAGAACTCGTGTACTCAGAGCGACTACTCAGCAACCAAATACAACCCCAAAATTCACTGCCATAAATCTCAACGAACGTTCGGTAACTACTGTACCGAATCAAGATTCGACGACCAAAATTAGTCGACTTAAGCTCCAACCGGAAGTTGAAATCTCGAGCGATTCGCCAAGTACAAACGGAACTTGAGATTTCCGGTTGACCATCGATTCCCGGAAGAAAGGTTGAACCGGTACGAGTACGAATAGAGGTAGGAGCAAGGGAAAAGGATCAGGATCATCGTGTCTCAATGGGAACGGTCGACGACGATGATTCGGTGGAAAGTGGAGAACGCCCGTGAAAAGCGTCCGGAGGATCAATAATAGAGCTAGTTTTACAGTGATCCAATGTACAATGGGAGTACTAGGAGGATATCGTAAAGGGAAAGAGCGTGTATAGGTCTGGGTCGGGAGGTGGATGGCTAAGGGGTTGGGGAGGGGGGTGGCGCGAAGAAAGGCTATATTAGTGGGTGCTGTACTGGGAATAAGGCGAGCAACGAGAGGGTGGCAACCGGGCTGGATGGCACAAGTAGAAAGGGACGTGCGATCGGTGGAGAAAGCACGAAACGGGGGGTCGAAAGGGAGGATGGAGGGAGATGGGGGTTTGGCTCGTTGGAGGATGAGAGAATGAGGAGAAGAGAAGAGGATCTACCGTTGGATAGACGTGGAGGACGAGGGGCCAAACTGGGCTTGGGTGGCAGATGGGCTTCGTCGAGGGAAAGAGGACGAAGAGGAAAGGTGGAGGGTTAAGGGGGAGGAGAGTTGGGTTCGGAGGGAAGAGGTAGGGCCAGATCCCGAGGGACTTGGCGCTCTCCTCTGGCGCTGCCAGCACTCGGGAACGTCGAAAGCTGAGGGGGATGGGAGAACTAATCAGCTCGGCGCATGCGCGTTGGGCTTCCCGTTCACGGTCCCAAGAGAATTTACCCTGGCGTTCCCCATAATGTACTGGCTCTATTCCCTCGCGCTTTTCCTTCTTTCCTTTTCTCCTTCTTCTATCTGTCCCTCCATCTTCGCGTTTTCCCGTTGGTTTTCCTCTTCTTCGTCTTCGCCTTCAATGGGTGATCGTATATCTGTACGATGATGCCTCTCGGCTAAATACAGATATAGAATGTACATGTGTACATATGTACATTGGTGTAGCCCGTCATCAATGCGATGGATAGGAAGCTGTACAGGTGCTTTCACCTTCAGGATCCATTGAGGTCCTTTTCTGGACAGGAAGTTCGAAAATCGAGTCACGGGAATTCGATGAATACATCCGGTATTTGCATTCAACATTCGTTCGGATCTTTTCGAGAAAAACTCCCGTTTGGTCTCTCTTGAAGATGAGGGGTTTGATGATAATACCCTGGACGAGTGGGCGCACTTCGATGCTTAACCTCATTGTCTATTCGGAGACTCTGAGATGGCCAAACGAAAGGATTCTCTGGAGAAGTGATGGAGCAGAATCTCTTTGGATATTGGAAGAAGATACCAGGACTTGGTTGGGGTTCCATTCTTTTCGAGACACGAGGAATCTTGGCTTATAACTGATTTCTTCCTATTTATTTCTTCAGGATTCAGTGATTCTAAAGAGACTCGTTTTTGATGCTTCTCGTTTGACGAGATTCTGGAAAATTGTTTTTTCGATTGTCTTCCCTGAGACGAGAAAACGAAGATTTCTTCCATCCTTTTTCTTCCTGCTATTCATTTCTTCCTTGGTGTTCAGCACTCGAAAAAGTCTCGATTTCATTATTTCTTCCGGTATTCAAGAGTTTCTTGAAAGCCACACGAATAACCGTTTTTTCTTCCTTCCTCCTATTTCTTCCCTTTTCTTCAGCGAAGTCAACAGGACGCATCCTTTTATCCTTTTAATCTTTTTTTTTTTTCATTTTTTTTTCGTGTATTCTTTCACTTGGGAAATTTCCCCAACGAAGAACGGTGATCGCAATGTGATCGATCATCAGAACGAAGAAGAAGAAAAGTAAGGAGCACACTTAGGCTCGAAAAAATGCAGCGAGGTGAAAATTCTTTCGCGACCAGGTCCGCATCAGTTTCCCTCGAGATAGAGGGAGGAAAGGTCATGTACGAGACAAACGAGACCAAAAGCATCAACGCTCTTTTCTTCACTAAAAAAAAAAAGAAGACTTTTCCTCTCGCGCGACACGAGTCCCAACTTGGTCTTCGCGTGTTTTGGAGACATGCAGCGAATACCCCTCGCGAAAGGGGTTGCAATAATAATCGAGCTCCTACGGACCTCGGCCACCCTCTTTCTTCTCACTGTCCATCTTCAAGTGGAAGAATTCCATGGGGAGAAACCAATGACCGTGGTGACCTTCAAATGCTTAGGGATTTGTTTGGGTTCGTGGGAACTCACGGAATAGAGGGTTGTTGAGATAATCTTGAACTCGAGGAATTTCACAGGCTGAAACGATGGGATGATGCTCGAATGGTTTAAAGTTTGTTTGGGTTTGGAACATCTCAAGACTGAACCAACGAAACGATCGGATTTATATTCAAATGGCTAGAAGCTCGTTTGGGCTTGAGTGTAATCGTAAGAAATCCAAACAGATGACCGGAATGACCTTGAAATGATTGGGCGTTTGTTTGGGTTTGCGATAGTATCGAAAAAACCGAAATTACCGGAAAGTACCGGAATGACCTTCAAATGATAGAGAGTTTGTTTGGGTTTTCGGCAAACCCAAACAAACCCGAATGACCTTCGAATGACTGGGAGTTTGTTTGGGTTTTCGATAAACTCAAAAATCCAAACGACCGGAATTACCTTGAAATGATTGGGCGTTTGTTTGGGTTTGCGATAGTATCGAAAACACCGAAAGTACCGGAATGACCTTCAAATGATAGAGAGTTTATTTGGGTTTCCGACAAACCCAAACAAACCCGAATGACCTTCGAATGACTGGGAGTTTGTTTGGGTTTTCGATAACCTCAAAAACTCGAATGACCGGGATAACCTTGAAACGATTGGTCATTTGTTTGGGTTTACGACAACACCAAACAAAACCAAATGACCGTAATGACCTTAAAACGGTTGGAAGTTTGTTTGGGTTCACGATTCGAACCCAAACACGCCGAAAAAAAATAGCTTCGCCAGGAAATCATTTTTTTATCCTTCGTCACGGGCTGCTCGAGTTTTTCTTCTTCCTTTGGAGAAACTTCGGGTCCTTTAGGTGAGCTCGTTTTTACTACAGTTTAGCAAATCCGCAGGTCGATTTGTCGAGTGGATCGGAGACCAAGGATCCGCCGAGCACTTAGAAAATAAAAAACTGGAAAAACGATCCAAAATGGCCGCGACGCATTTCGATACGTGCGAAGATGGAATCGCGGGCGAAACGATGGTATGGCCTCGCGGGAGGATCGCATTGTCGCGATATATGCTCGCATTTACGCGTTTTTGTTTTCCCGAAGACACTCTCGTTTACAACGATGTACGGGGATGAGAATCGGATCCCTGAAGTGAGCAGGAATAATGGACCCGAATTTTCGAAGTCTCGAGTCAAAATAAAAAATGGAAGAATTTTTCCCAAAAAAAAACGCGAACGTACTAATTAAATTTCAAAAATTGGAATAATTGTTATTAACAATTACATTATTAATAATTATTACAAGATAATTAAAATAATGGACAATTAATCTTCTTGGTGTAATCCTGATTTCCGGGTCGTCACGATAGTAACATTTTCTCACTAATGTAGAGTAACCAATTAATTAAAAATTGAAATAAAATTACCTTCTGAATGAAGGCTGAAAGCCCTTCGAATCTCCTCCTCGTCCTCGTCCTCGTCCTCTTCGTCTTCGTTCTCCGCTAAAGCAAAAAAAAAACACAAAAAATAAATATAATGAAAAAGTCTTTGAAACGAATCGTAAACAAATTGTAAATAAATTAATCGTAAACGAAATATAAATAAACGATATTGTTTATAGCTTCATTCGTTATGAATGCTTTTTTTTATAAAATTTTCTACAAGATTTAGTTAATATTCGTGCAAATAAATGTTCAAATGGTTTTTTAAATAATTTTAGTTTGTGTGGGTTATTATTCAGATAATTTTTATTTTTTGAATAACCCTGATTTTTTCAAATCGATGTAGCTAACCTCTTAACGTTTTACACATACGCATAGGGTTGAATATTTATTTCTCGTCTCAACATTTTTTGTCATTAATTATTAGTAATAATTGTGTAACATTTTCTCGAAAAAACGAAATGAAGCTTGAAAAATTTCTATATTTCGATCATTGGAAAACAAAAATTGACTCAGACAAAAATTGTTTTTTCTTATGTTCAGAGATTATTTCTATCATTATATTTAATTTTATCATTATATTTATATTTGATTATTAATATTTTTTAAATTATTTATTAATATTTTTTAAATTATTTGTTAAATTTGTTATGATTAATATTTTTCATGAAAATTCATACACAATTTTGTTAATGCATGTGCAAATTAATATCCAAACGATTTATTCAATTCTCTCGATTCTTCCTTAAAAACCCATTAAAAAAAAAACCCCTTAACGTTTGACATCCAGATAGGGAGTTGAATACGTACGCTTGATCGTCTCGAGGTCGGAGCCCTCTTCGAAGCTTTCCAACGCCGTGTGCTCCATTCCATCCTCCCATTCTTCGTCTCCTGAAACGAGAAAAAAAAATCGAGGATGTAAGACGTTAGCGTAATGCGGATCGAAATAAGGCGTCCGAGGTCCTCGGTATCCGGGACGATCTCTCGTGATATCTCGCTTTTTCAACTCTTTTTTAAGCCTTTTTTTTTCCTTTTGCAAAACATTAGAAAAAAGGAAGGTTATTTGGATTCGTATGTTTATAAACAAAAAAATAATGGACGTGTCCGACTCTTTCACGTTGCTAATTTGAATTACCCTGTAAATACCCTGTGTATTTCCTGAAATGCAACGTACAGTGAAAACTAGACGATTTTTGGTACTTTTTATTTCCCTATGAAAATGAATCCAATATTGACGATTTTTTAAACCCAAACAAAACTGATAAAAAACTGACCAAAGTTGACTGTAAAAACAACCATGAATGTTCGATTTTTTCCCAAAACAATGATCTAATATCTAAAATAGTTTTTAGTGCGTTTGTTTGGGTTTGTTTGGGTTAACAAAAAAAATAATGGTTGTGTCCGACTGCTTCATGTTGCTATTTCGAAATACCCTGTAAATACCCTGTGTATTTCCTGCAATGCAACGTACAGTGAAAACTAGACGATTTTTGGTACCTTTTATTTCCCTATGAAAATGAAACCAATATTTACGATTTTTCAAACCCAAACAAAACTGACTAAAAACTGACCAAAGCTAACAGTACAAAAATCCATGGTTCTTCCAATTTTTTTGCCAAAACAATGACCTAATATCAGCCTTCTAACCACGACGAATCTCCTCCTATTCCAAAATACCTACACCCCATCCCAGAATATTACAATTTCGCGTTCAAGCTAAAATTTCAGCCAGTAGGGATGATCCTTAATTTTTTATATTTCGCATATCAATAGTAAACAATATCGTTTGGATCTCGTGAAAATTTCGTTCGTTTACACCTGACAGAAAAATAAATTGGAGCCCTAAAACGAAACGATATTCCAAATTACCTTTCTTTTCCTCTAATAGCAAACATTGGGGGTGAAAATTCAATCTGCCGTAAATACAAGCGTAACAATTTGACAGTGATCTTTGTGGGACGTAAAAAAAACTCTCTCTCTCTTTCTTTTTCAGAGAAACAGGAAAAACGTCTGATCTTCTGGTCATACGTATGCGAAAGGGGCGCCAGTGGTGCTCGTGTAATAATCGTAAAGGTAAGGAGATTGGCTTTTCATCGCGACTGCCCGGCCACGTAATGTTGCTTTTGGCTTCGCCGAGTCGCTCAACCCCCCCCCCCCTCCCCCTCGCCTCAATCCTGTTTTCGCCAGTTTCATCCCTCTTGCTTCAACCCTCCCGCAGGATTTCCGAAGCTTGCTCGACCGTGATCCGAACGTACCGACTATGAGGCCAATTTCCGTGGATACTTTCCAGAAGGCTTCCAGGAGGCCGCTGAAAAGTAATGTGGAATAATCGAGCCGTGAGATCCGGAATCGGAAATGGACAAACGAGAGGAGATTCTGGATGGGTTGTTTGTTTTGAAATTCTTGAATTTTTGAAATTCTAGGGTTCGTGGTAGTCTTTGTGGAAGCTGATAAAGGCAAATCATGTTTTTTTGGAAAAAAGATCTTCGAAGATCCAATACAGCATGAAAGCTGTCGAATCTGATCAAAATCGACGATTGTGGGTCTTGTTTGAGTCTTGAATGGGACAATGGCAATTGAAAATTCTATTTAAAATGGATCAAAGCTGATGGAAACGTGTCTTATTTGATGGAAAGATGATCGTTAAAGATACTTTTTCATTTGAACTGGATGAAAGCTTATAAAGATGGATCATGGAGATTCTCTCCCATCTATGAACGTCATCAAACCCAATGAAGGTGAATAACATTTCGTGACGATCGTTGAAACCTGATAATTAAAGATTCTTTCCGAACCGAGCACGCCTAACTGTATCATCATAACCCAAACAAACCCAAACCCAAACAAAGCCCAACTCATGCAAATCCAAACCCAAACAATACCAAACTCCAACAAATCCAAACCCAAATAAACCTATACCCAAACAAACTCAAACCCCAAACAAACTCAAACGAAACTAAACCGAACCCACATGCAATCCAAACTCGAACAAACCCAAACAAACCCCAACAAAATCAAACTCAAACAAACCCTAACAATATCAAACTCAAACAAAGCCCAAACAAAATCAAACTCAAAAAAAACCCTAACAAAATCAAACTCAAATAAACCCAAACAAAATCAAACCCAAACAACCAGTCATTAAAGATTCCCTTCAACCCGAAAGCATCCAACCCCGCACGAACCTCAAAAACTCAATGATCTTGAGTGATCGATTTATCGATCGACGACACGAATTCCCGAACGCAATCAAGAGCTCTCGAACCTCATCAAGACGAAATCATCTACCCATGCACTCGAGCTCTATAAAATCCGATCGGAGTTCATTCAAATGTATCACGTCATCATCTTGGTCGATCATCAAACACGAAAAGTAATGTGGAATAATCGGTCCGTGAGATCCAGAATTGGAAATGGGTAAACGAGAGGAGATTTTAGATGGGTTGTTTGTTTTGAAATTCTTGAATTTTTGAAATTCTAGGATTCCTGGTATCCTTTGTGGAAGCTGATAAAGGCAAATCATGTTTTCTGGAAAAAGGATCTTCGAAGATCCCTCATAAGGAATAAAAAGTTGTCTTTGTCATTATCTTCCACGACATCGAACCCCCATGTGCACTGCCACTCCGTCGCAACCTGGGACATATTCTAGTACATACCTGTACTCGTACACGTTCCCATTTCCAACCAAGTGCCCAGTCCTGCGGAGATCGCGAATACGACCAGATATGGTTCTACTGTATTGGAAGTACCCATCCGAACATTGCGTGGGCAGTGTCCGTACGTATTACCGCGCACGTGGGTGCTTTTCCACTTATATATATATTATATTATGTAATATATAGATATAAGTGCAAAAAGTACTATTTATATATATATATTGAGGAGATGAGGTCCCCGCGGAAACGAAACGCAGGGTAGTAGCTCTGACACGGACTCAGACTCTCCTGGGATCATCCACCCTTGCGATTCTGTCGCAGTTCCCTTCAACCCTCATCGCTCGAAAATTTATATATATATATACAGAGAGAGAGAGAGAGAGAGAGAGAAAAAAAAGTATATAGATATAAAACCAAAAAATATACATATATATATACACATAAGTATATAGATACAGATAAAAACATATATCATCCTAACTTCCTTTCTGGCTCTCCCTTGGCTTGAAGTGCGGATATACAGCACGACGATTATAAAAATCCAAATGCAATTCTTTTTTCTACCTGCGGTGTGAAAAAAGAGAAATCTTGCGAAAGGAAATATATATACCTATATATATAAAATAATCAATCTGTTTATTAAAAATAAATTATAGAAATATATTATTTTTATTGAAAAATTAAATAATATAATATATAATATATTTCTATAATTAAATAAATTATAGAAATATATTATGTTTATTACAAATAAATATATAGAAATATATTATATATAGATATATATAAAATATTCAATCTGTTTATTAGAAAACACTTCAATGAGTAGTCTTAGAAAAAATGGTTTAAAACCATGATTTAAACATTTGAAATAAATATTTTTTTAACGAAGAGATCGCGGGAACAAGCTTTGCTTCAGGGAAAATTCAAAGTCACGAAGAAACGCGCGATTGGATGACAGTCTACATGCATAATCCAATCGTGTGGCGGGGCTATATTATAAGGATTAGATATGAAGCAATGCGGGCCAGATAAGAGGCTCGGGTGGTCCGTCACCGCGAAAGCGACGAGGACTCGCGTGCTTGACACTTGCGGGCTTAAATTTTCCCTTAAATTCCACTCGCCCTTGGACATGTATCAGGAGTAAAAAACTGAGGACAAATATCAAACGTGCCACCGAGTTTGTAGAAATTACAAGTATTAGAATAAATGTTGTTTTTGTTTCTTTGAATAAAAAAAAGTGTCAATTGAAAAAATGTAAAAAAACGTGACAGTCATTTTTATGATGTCGTGATGTCGTGACATCATTTTTTTATACTTGTCGTTATTGAAAGCCTTTTTTCTTTGGACATTCAAATCGTACATTTTTTGAGGATTTTTTTATTAATTCAGCCGAAAAACATATTTTGTTACTCAATATTTTACACACATATTCAAACTTTATACGTTAAATATACATTTTTAATTGAATTATAATTTAGAATGAAATATAAATTAAAATGAATAGTTAAATATAAATTAAAAACTAAATTCAAATCGCCGTTAAAATATAAATGTAAATTCAAATAAAAAATGTGATGCAAATAAAAATCAAATATTAAATATAACTCCAAAATTAAACACGAAATGTAAATCAAAATGAAAAATTAAACATCAACAAAAATAAAAAATTCAATTTCGATTTAAAATTAAACTCAACGTTTTCCTAAACTACCCAAAATGTATACATAAAAAATCTGTTCACTGTCAACGAGATCGCCAAAATCGAGAGTCGAGTCGACAAAACCCAAACAAACCCAAACGAAGAAAATCATACGAAAAAAGTAACGTAGAATGGTTACGAAGAACGAGGAAAAGAGCGAAAAGAGAGAAGGGGAAGGTAAAACGCGGGAAGAAGTAGAAACAGCCGTCGTGTGGTCAGACAATGGTGCCAGTGGTAGCCTGGGCGATAGCCGCTCGCTGTGCGGTCGTTAATAATTGCCGAGGACGTAAATTAATTCTACCAGCAATAATTATGCATGTATGCCCCCGACGCACAAATTACAATCACGGCGAAACGCATACGGTGTCTCGGATAATGCGCGGTGATTCGGTTCATTGCGTTCTATATGCTTTAGTTCCATATCTAAACCAGCTTCGCATATGGAAGATTACTTATATATGTACAGATATGTGTGGGTGGATTTGGAAATTAAAAGGGGTGGGGAAAGGGTTGGGAATGGGGAAGAGTATATATATATATATATATATATGTTTGGATTTCCGGGGGCATGGTCGTCACATTTGTGATCCGCGATCTGTTCATCAGCTCTAGGACGAGTCCCGAAGAACTGCAGGCGTGTCATTCTCGTTCCAAGCTGATTCGACGCCTTGTTGAAAGTTGTTGAAACGAAACAATCGAAGTTGCAATATTAGCTGGGCTGGATATCGAATCGTGTCCTTCCAACGCGGTCATAAATTATTTTATTAGGTGTAGTAAAAAGAAATCCATGTTTTTTTTTAACGGATGGCTTTAGTTATCTTTATCTCGCGTTGTATAAGTCCGATCGGGTTACACTGGATGGCGTTAAAAAGATTATATTTTGCAGTGGACAAACTTTTACGACAGTTTTGTGGTGGTTGACTCAGTTTGCGATTGGTTGAAAAAGTGGCAGCAGTAACAAAATTAATTGAGAAATGGCTTAATTGAATAACTAATTTTGGAAAATGGATTAATGGAAAACTGAATTAGAAAGTGGATTAATTAAAGAACTAATTTTTAAAAATTGATGAATCGAAAAATATATATTCAAAAAATGGCTGGATTGGAGAACTAATTTAAAAAAATGACTGAATTTAAGAATTAAATATTAAAAATGGCTTCATTAAAAAACTAATTTTTAAAAATGACTGAATTTAAGAATTAAATATTAAAAATGGCTTCATTAAAAAACTAATTTAAAAAAATGGCTTAATAGGAGGCGACAAGCAACTAAATTCAAAAATGACCAAATCAAAGAACACAAGCTACAAATTTGGACCTGGATTAATGGAACGCGTTAAAAACGCGATCTACTAAACGAAAAAATGACGATACAAGAAAAAAAGCTACGAATTTAAAAAAATTAAAGATTTCAAATAATTAAAAATGTCGAAAAATTAAAAATTTCAAAAATGGCTGAAATAAACACCAAAATCTACTAAATTAAAAAAAAATCATAATCAACGAACAAAACGATCCGAATTAAAAAAAATGGCTATAAATCTTCAAAGCCTGAACTCAATGACTAAACCAACTACGTGGTTTACGTTTTCGACCATCCTCAAAAGATTCAAAAATTCCGCTCCACCAAACCCAACAGTAATCGAGAAATTGTTTAAATGTTCAATTGTTCAATGTTCAAATTGGATTTTAATTAGAAAAAAAAAAACAATTATGAGATCTTTGACAATAACGGTAACCCAACAGTAAGTAACGGAAATTGCAAATATCGTATCAACATTGAGTAACAATGCCGAGAGCAATAATCATAACGGAAATAAAAAAATGGTAATACCAATAATAACCGACGTAGTAACGGTAATGTTAGATGGTGGATTGTTGAGTGGTCGTTCGCAACACTTCACCAATTATGATTTGAATCTATTAACGCGTAGCTGCACAGAGAGGCTTTCGCCGGTACTGGAAGTCAGCATCAACGGGTACAGCAGCAGCGGTAGCAGTTCATTAGCGCGCGTTAATTACAGCAACAACGGGCCTTACGCTTGTACGCCCATAGCGTAGTCTCCTCCGCAGTGTACGCGTATAACCGAAGGGTGGTTATGGCAGTTCGCGAACAATCACTTTCGTTTCCATATTGCACGAACAGAATATTTGGTATTGCACATCAACACACCGAAACTTATACGTGTATGTAAAATCTCAACCGACTCATTGACACACCAGTAACGAACGCCCAGTTCGAATCCCTCGACCTGGACAATTAATATTTTCGGGTAAAGCCTAACCCTCAGATCCAGATATCCGATGTAAAGACGTTTTTCACAAATTCGTAGATAAA
Source organism: Ophioninae sp. B BG-2022a (assembly GCA_030522765.1). Lineage (NCBI taxonomy): Eukaryota > Metazoa > Arthropoda > Insecta > Hymenoptera > Ichneumonidae > Ophioninae sp. B BG-2022a. The sequence continues at coordinate 2,167 of JAPYZJ010003961.1, read as the reverse complement.
AATATTTATCACATGTTTATGGATGAAAACTTTTTTTTATAAATTCATTGATGAAAATTCTTTTTATACATTCATGGATGAAAGTATTTATCACATTTTACTAATGGAATCATTTTTTATAAATTCTTTCATGAATATATTTTTCATAAATAGTATATTTATAAATTCATTGATGAAAACATATTTTATTAATGAAAACATTTTTTTTAATTTATGGATGAAAATATTTATCACATTTTATTAATGGAATCATTTTTTATAAATTCTTTCATGAATATATTTTTCATTAATAATGTATTTATAAATTCATTGATTAAAATACTTTTTATAAATTCATAGATGAAAATATGTATGACGAATTTATGGATAAAAGCATTTTTTATGAATACATTAATGAAAACATGTTTTATTGATGGAAACATTTTTTTTAATTTATGGATGAAAATATTTATCACATTTTATTAATGGAATCATTTTTTATAAATTCTTTCATGAATATATTTTTCATAATTTCAGTAGTGAAAACATTGTCCACAAATTCATAGATTTATCGTACTGGCAAAACTTTTGACTCGTACTTTTGACATTTTCGATTTCCTTTTGCTTCTGCTTTTGGGTTGAACGATGATCAAAAATTGTATAATTTCCAAAATTTTCTGGAAATTATTCATCATTGAAATTGTTGAGGCTCTTTTGAAGTTTATATGATTAGCTCAGAGGCCACGGCAAACAGAATTCTATTGAAACATCGTTCGAGAAAAGTTTGACGAGATATTCGGATTTAAAGTGGAAACCGATAGGACGAAAGTAGCCCACTCGCGAAGCGTGCAAGCCCATCGGGGATTCGACATCATTCCCCAACAAATAATTTGGTTTTCCTCAAATCATTTCTAACCCCAAAAAAGATTTCCTACGAAAATATCAAATCCGAAGAATTTTCTATTAAAAATCGAGTTTTGGACGACTCCGAGATTGACGAAAAACTCGAATTAACGACGTTTTCAACGACGAAGGAATCGAGAAAAAGCTTTATTTGGGTTTGTTTGGATTTTTATTTATTTTTTAATGACACTTTGGTTTGGCAGTGTCATTTAAAAAAATATCAATTACGTCATTCAATAAAAACAGCTTTTTATCAACAAAATTAAAAAAAGATAATTTTCTCGTCAAAAAAAAATCCAGGAAACAAGACGAAATTGGTTTTCAACCCAATACCGGATATTTTCCAGAGCGAGATGATCGCGAGTAGTCTTGCGGGATCGATCAGACATCCATCGGGGTTCCGCGTGCTCGTGGTGAAAGCACGTGTGGCCCGGCCAATGCGGTTTCCGATTGACATACCTGTCGATCGACCGCAAGAATGATATCGGTATAACTGCGTTAATTGAATGCGCTGAGGTTTCACAAGGGGAGTGTAGACACCGACATTGATGGTAGACGAGATTGAACGTGGCGGAGGATCGAGGGGGATTGGAATCCGTCAGCGGTCAACCGGGACGAGCCTTGGTCAGTTTGGAGCAACTTTTAGACAACCGGAAGTGTCCTTCGAACTCGAAGTCTTCAAAAACCATCAAAGACCTTCAGAAGATTTCTTTGGATACCCAATTATTTCTCTGAAGTTTGGTATTCCTTCAGTAGTCTTTTCCAAATTTCCGTTCACTCCCTGGTCGTTTTTAAATTCTTTGGCAACCTTGACGCGTGCTTCAAAACGACCGGAAGTAAGTGTACGACCCCAGAATGTGCGCGTGTACGAGGTATGTTAAAAAAAATGTAGGTGACTTCGAATTTTGAGGGTACGTTCGATTTTTCGATTTTTTTCTAGTTTTTCATATTGTGATACGTTTACAGTTCGTGATACTTGTTTTTGGCGAAAAACAAAAGCGTGATCGTGGCTCAGTCACCGTATTCACCGGACTTGCCCCCCGCGACGTTTTTTCTCTTCCCAAAACTGAAAAGAGCCACGAAAGGACGAAGATTCGCAAAGATTGATGAGACAAAGATCGGATCATTGGGAGAGCTCGAGGCGGTACCAAAATCAGCGCGTATCAAGAACGTTTTTCGAGGATTCGAAAAAGCGCTGGCACGAGTCTATTATATCTGAGGGCTGATTACTTCTCAGTGGACAAAACAGAGATATCGAACGAATAAACAAATATTTCTCGAGAAA
>JAPYZJ010003960.1:0-14822 GCA_030522765.1 Ophioninae sp. B BG-2022a | reverse complement strand
AAACACAGAAGCACCTTTTTTTTTAATCCCACAGAAGTCACAATTATGTGTAGTTCAAAAACCAAAAAAAAAAAAAAAAACAGAAAAACGTCGTTTTATTGTAGGTTAAAAAAAAGAACGGCCCATATGTATTCGCAAATGTGTGTGTGTATGTGTGTGCAGCCGAGGTTGCCGTGTCATCAAGTGACAGAAGGGAAAAAGGCGTGACGAAATAATGTACACAGGTAACTAAAATGTTTGTCGTTGGCACACTGCGAAGGGTAAAACAATTGGGTAGGGGGGAGGGGTCTAGACGTCGTAAAGGTGTGGTTTCGTAATGAATGCCTTGCTGTATGATTTTACCTAAATCACATCATAATATCACGTCTGATTATCGATGTTTATTGTCATGAAAATGATTTAAAATTAGAGCCAAACTTTGTCAATCACGAATAAAATCATATCTGTTGTAACTTGTAAGCTCGTCGATTTTTTACGAATTATTTATCTACGTCACAATTGCATATCTCAACTAACAATGAGATGTCATAATTCGCCCATATTTTCAAAATCGAAACACTCGAAAGTTTTAAAAACCGTATATATCAAAGAGTACTGGAAAATCTGCTCTCTATTTTTGAATTGTATCGCAATTCGAAAATAAACAAGGTTTGTGAACAATGAATTCAATTAAAAAACAATGGTTAGTCGTTGTTTTCGTACTTTCGAAGTTTCGAAGAAATTCGAAATTTCGTCGCAATTCGAATTATTAAAAAAAAATTCATTCGAATTCTAAAACCAGTTTTAACCTTGGAAAAAAAATGTTTAAATCCATATTAATCTCAACGTTCTGTGTTTCATTGTAAACAAACTCGACGTGCCAAATGAAATTTCTGTATAACGTTGTCGTTGTTCCACACTCCCTGCGTCCTGGTTATTCGTTTTTGACGGGATATCGTTATGATAATAATCTCGTGCACCCTGGACGGCGCAGACTGTCTTCCTTTGTCATCCCGGGGGAGGGGTTATGAAAAAAATTAATGAGGCAGAAATACAGCGAGTCGACCTGTTCAGAAGGTAAGCTTATCGATCAGAGCCAAAAAATTGACGGAGAAAGAAAAAGAATAGAATTTTGGGTCACCAGAATGTTATCGAGATATGTCTAGCTTATGACAGTTATACATGGACACGTGGCGTTCACCTGTTGCCCGGGTTGGTCATTAATAAAATTTAATGAAAATCGGGCGCACTCAGACGATACAACCCTCCCCACCCCTTCCCCCAACCATGCAATCAGACGAAAACGACAACGATGTATAATCACACTCGATAATTGTTTCGCAGGTGACGCGATCAACGATATCGAGTAATGAGGAAATACGGGCACTAGAATTCGCCATTATAATGATAACGTTCGTAATGAGTAATGATAACATCAAGTTTAATAATAATGCGATATACCACAATTATTATTAAACTCTATATAATTTATGCCAAATTCTTGTGGATATTGGCCCAATCGTTTTGGAGTGATTGAGCAATAAACATTTAAATGACCAAACTCTTCCATCTATAACATTAGTAATACATACAAATGTAGAAATTCATTATTTATTTTTTTCTTTACAAATCACCACATTTATTTATACAAGGACACGAAAATTTATCATCAAATAAACTAGTCTTCATGATCGTTTAAAATATTGTTATAATTGTACTAGTGAGACGATTGAATTAATTCTAATATTTGTTATTGAAAATAAAATGTACAGCATTTATGCAAATGCAATAAAAACTTCAGAGGAAACAGCACTAAAACGATTTGTGTGTCAAGATTGAGGAGTTGATTTTTCCGATTCTTTATTGGTTGAAAACTTCAGGGGCTAAGATAACGTGCGAAGTTAAGATCGATTTTTCAGGACGAATTGACATTCGCATAAATACGTATGCAAAACGAACTTAAAGTTTATATACAGAACTCAGACTTAATAATTCCCTGCTAGTACCTTAGGGCCAAAATTGACTGACAATGAGGTATAAGCTTCTTATTGTCCTTTTCGGTCTGCTGGATGATAACGCTTTTTACTAATGGAGGGGGGGGGGGAGAAAAGATTATTCCACGATGATGGATTGTTCGTCATCATGAAATATTTACTTAATTGATTTGATGGAAGTATATATATATATATATATATAGCAGATGCTGATATCATTTGAGGAAGACGTTGAACGGTACGAAGTAATAACCGTTTCAGTGAAATGAATAAATATAATGATGAATTGGCTATTGATTGGAGGAACCGAGCTGTCAGCATAAAAATTAATACGCGAGCTCATAATGATGGATATTACGAAAGTCCAAAACATGAGTTTATTGACATCCGGATTTTATTGACACATTTGAGATATTTGTCTAACAAATCAAAAAATTTATACAAACGATATCGAATAAAAACTATTTAGAGACTTGCGACCTCAAGGAGATATTTTCGTTATTCCGGTTGTACGGAGGGGTCAAACGTTGTTACTCGTCGACAGTGTACCTGCCTCGAATCGCTGCGGACTATTAAGTTTTCTGATACGCTTAATTAAAACGAAATCTTACGTGGAAGATGTTTTTCTCGCTAGATTATTCTATCACCAAACCTCCAGTGAAAATACGAAACAAACAAGGCAAAACATGAAAATCCTTCCATTTTGAAATAACTTTTAGTTCAGATACTTCACTTGCCAGTTCGCAATTTTTACATGAAAAAATGTGCTCAAATTATTTGCTTTACGAGTATTTGTTTCAGTTCCACGTACGAAGTTATCTTAATTTCAGGATGTCAAACGAATCATAATAATAATGGCAATTTTGAAATTTTTAAAATTTCATGATTTCACTCGTTAAATTTGTGAAATATTGAACTTTTGAAATGCAATTTTTCAAATTTAATAATTTCAAGAAAATGTAAACTCATTTCTAATGAAATTGAAAAAATAATTTCTCGTTCACTCGTATTAGTAACGAAATTATGGCAAGTTCGTTTTTCATTTTGACTTACGAAAGCTGGAGTTCGCGGACTTTTTCCATGGTTATTTTCAGGGATACACAAGTGTTGGCTTCGATCTATGAACTTCCTGTTAGAGTCTTTTCGTAAAGTGTGTGTTTTTCGCGTAAGTTGAGAGGATTTGTAGAAAACGTTGCATTATTTATTGGGTTTTGCCCGTACCTTTCTTCCTGCCTCACTTTTTCTCTTTTTCCTCTGTTTTTTCTTTTTGGTCGTTTAATTTCGTCCTCGAAACCGGAAATGAGAAAAAGCGTTACGAATACGATTTTCACCGGTCCAAAAGCTCGCCGAGGTAGAGTAGAACGTTGAAATAAAGATGAGCCTGTTTAGATCAACAGAACGACTTCCAGGGTCGAAATCAGATGGACGAGGGTCAGGATACAAAGGCTGCTTTGAGACCACAACGTATTCGAAGATTATCCAAATATCCACAATAATAACATCATTTTAACCCTCTATTATTTATTTGTCACAATTTGCTTCAATCTACAATTAATTCAATATTTCAACCAATAAAACTAAACGTAAAACTCGAGGATTTTAAAAAGTGATAACGTTTGCCAAGACTGTACAAAATTTCGTATAATTTTCGTACCCGAAACAAATATATGGCTTTTTGTAAATGGATTATTAACAATCGTCATAATAACATTGTTATCGCTGAACATATCGCTCTTATCATTTAAGATAAATTCACTTTTCATATCCATGGATTTGTAATCACCCTAACAATTATTGTGCCGAAAAAATAATTTCTTTTTTTCGATCGATTTGTTTTTCAGTTCGGGCGAAAAATATTTGATAAATGCGTTTCCTGGCAAAATCAGATATTTCGAACATTTGTCTATCAGAAGAGGACAAAAAACAGATAATTAAAAATTAAAACCGATACAAAGTTTTTAGAGGACGGTCCTGCAAGGCTCGTCAGGTGCATCGTTCCTGCGTAATTAAAGCGACCATAATTCACAACGATGCATTATTGTGAATTTGCGTTAGCAGATATACGCGATTGAATATGAATGAAGTTTCCGCGGCGACTACGATCGACGAGATAATGCATTATGGAAATTGTCAAGATTCGATCGATGCACCATTGTGAGACAAAAGGTCAATGAGTGTCGATGAGAAAAAACGTAACGTGGGTAAGTGTGCGCAGCCTCTTTATCTCCGATTGGGCCGAGGATGGATGGCGGTTTATATCAGCGAGTTGAACGCGTCTCAGAGGAGAATTAGTTTCATATTAAAAATATTAATTATTAAACTAATTTTAACTGAATTTTAGTTTAACTAATTAAAATATTAATTATTCAACTCATTTTCTCTAATATTAGAAACGATAATTACAACTGAAAAGCGTTTGCGTTTTATTTTGTTTAAACAAAAAAGATTTATCAGCTGGTGCAAAAAATTGTGTTTTTTTTTTCAAAATAACCGTAGGAGCAGGTCGAGCACGACTTTGAGCCTCTCGCGCTCAAACGATTTAAACGAGAACTACTATAAACTTATACCTGCTTAGAACTGCTATCAACATTATTGTTTTGATTGAAAATTGACACACCATTTTTTTATATACAAGTAAACATATGCCCGAAAATGTTATTTTATAATTTTATTTATCCCTTAAACGTCTTTTGTAAACAATCTCGATTATTAGGTCATTCCATTAGTCCTTAAAATATTCACGTAAACTATTCAATATTAAATCACTATAAAAATGCTTTCGAGTAAATCCGTTGCAGTAATATTCTGTATACGGTCACTTCGAGGCTGCTTAAAAAAAGGGGGGTACCAGATCTAGTGGAGTTTACGATTAATAATTATAATCCACATAATTATAATCACCGTTGGGCTTCTCATAATCGTATTTTAATAAGATAATTCAAGATTAGTCTGTATTAGGATAAGCCACACTTTAGCCGGTCTTCCAAAGGGTGTATCAACGATGATTCACGATTTTAGTCCTCCAGAAAAGGCTAATACCGTACCAACAGTTTACTCGGTATCGTATGGTACCCAAATTTTCAAGGGCATTTTGAATACTGAAATATTGAGCTGATTTTGTTTTTTTCTCCTTTTATACATAATCTATTAATTTACGATGTCCTGTGCATATTATATTATATTATATTATGTTATATTATATTATATTACAAAAAAAACAGAAACCTGTGCGCTCCAAACTTATTTTACACGTCTCCACTTTTTTTGGCCCGATATGACGCCAGAATCCTGACAGACATTCATTCTTCATTCATTGAATACAGTAAGGATGTCATTTTTGAGTGACACGATCATGAGTATGCGCTTAATTACCAAAACCAATTACAAACCAATTACAAAATATGTATCAAATCGTTAACGAACAGTTAGCCTTCGTAATAAAAAAAATTACAAAGTAGTTCTTTAATAAAAAGGGGCCTAAGTAATTTTTTTAATTATAAAGGCTTATTCTTCGTAATTAAAAAAGTACTTCGTAAATAAAAAAATTATTTCGTAATTAAAATATTACTTGAGAAATAACCGTAACTGACACTCACCTGTTGCTGTATAGGCTCGAGGCGGAAGTTGTCAATTTGATGGGACCACTTGAAATTCGAGGAAAGTTGGAGCACCCCGGGCGAATGTTTCAAACGAGCCCCTCGATCTTATTTCTCAGTTTCCTCTTTCGTCGTTATTCCAATTTAATTCCAACCCTCACGTCGGGGATTTCGTCAAGTTTTTCAAGTTGTTACGATTTCCTTAACCCAAACACTTTTTAACAGACATCATAGACGATGACGATGCGAAGGAGTGGAAAAATTTGAGAAATTAATTTTCCTTTCTCATGAAAAATGGGGATAAATATTTATTTTTTGTGGTTAATTCTTTTGAGAAAATCCGGAGTTGAAAAGTGTAGCACCGAGCTCGCGGAGTCTTCTGCGCGGGAATGACGGTGGAGTCGCGAGCCGGCTCCTATATAGAGAGCCCAGATACCACAAAGCAACCCCTCACCAAATACCGAGTCACATCGACGCGCCGCCCAACAAGAAAACGACGCATGACGTTTTCTCCTTGATTTTCCCGGTTCTCCTGGTTTTTCCATAACCGTCGCGAAGTTCTCATCCGCTCTTAGGCCCAATAATGAATACCCGACATTTTTTCTACACTAGCATATCCCCTAAATCGTAAAGCGCAGCAATTTAATTTTTTATCATATTTCTACTTATTTTAAGTCTCGATCGCGTTAATTCGATTTTATTCGATTTTTCATCCAAATAGAAAACGTACGTGATGCCTAAGGCTTTTGGACAAAGCTGTATGTATACACGTACACTGACACAAAAAAATGGAAAATGAAAAAAATATATATTAGCCATATTGTTTCGTGAAATTCGAAAAAAATTTTTATCTCGCGGTCTATGGTATCAAAGAAATTTTTTTTGAATAAATTCGTACACAACGTCTAGTATCGCGCCGATTTAATTAGATGGCACAGTTATAACCACGGTTTTAGGTCGTTTAAATGGACGCGTACAACATACGCCAACTTCATATTTTCCGAAATTAAATTCTCCCCGCTACGTCGACACGATGCTGTCTGACCTTTCCCCTTGGTCGTCGGCTTGATCCCTTCACACCGACCCTTATGTAATTATGCGCAGAAGTAATTGATACAAATCTCGAATATTTTTTATTTCTTTCCGAAGAATCGTGTTGAATGTGAAATCCTTGTTAAATAATTATTGCTGCTGTATTATCGGGTTAACGAATTTTTTTTCCGGATGCACGTCCGAAAACCTGAAACCGAGTTTTGCTTTGAATTTTTGCATACGCCTATCCTTGTGATATTTTTAGAGATCCTTTGTAAGCATTTTTGGCGGCGCACCGTAGCTTGCGAGGAATCGATTTTTTAAATCTTTTTTAACGGTACCTTACCATGTTTATAGCTGACGAGCTGTGACTGTACCCATAAAGGGTATCCAAAGAACTGGGGCCCAAAAATTAAATTTGACCACCTGCGACGTTTTTTTCGCGAAAACGAAATTTTTTTCGAGAATTGGAAAAAGCGCTGGAAGCGTTATTGGAAGGGTTCAGAAGATTGGTGTTCCTCCGAATGACTAAGAAGAGGCTATCATTTTTCGGCACGAAATATGCACGAAATTCGTTATTAAAAAAATAATAAAATTAAGAGATTTGAAAATGGGTTTCACCGTGTCTTATAAATTCATAAATGGACAGTGAACTCTAATTTTATTATTTAAAAAAAAAACTAAAAATTATTAAATCAGATTATATTTTGCAGCTTCGGTTTACACTTTTATTTCGTCATATGAGGTGCCTTTACAACGAACGACGGTTTAAAATATTTTGGATATTAGAAACGGTTTTATTCGCATTATTTTTATACGTTTAATCAAATTTCACAGGGTAGCGAGCTTGGATTTGATCTATGAGTGTACCGTCACGAAGATACAATAAAAATTCAGTCTAATATTCGCTGACAGTATCTTTAATCAACTCACATCGACGAAACACAAATACATACATATTGATGTATAATTTTACTTATACTAAAGAAGAGGTGATAAAAGCGTGCATTTTTTGTTTTTCTTTCATTTCGTATATTCGGGAAGTACGACGAAGTATCACTGCGATTTTGACACACTGAGGTTTCAAAAAAATTATTTTTTTGACAGCTCAGAAGGAGAAATTATTTTTACATTGGAAAATAGTTATTTCGAGCAGAATTGTAAACAGTGGCACTTGACATGAGCAGCGGGCGTTTAAAGTGGGCGAACCTTTTTTTTATACATTTGCTAGTTGTTTTTCACGCTAAATATCGGTTACGGTTATAGATTATTGTTGTTGCTAAATAGCATCTTTAATAATTAAAATTCAAGCGCATATCCAAACCCTTAAGTTATGAAAAAAATTACGAATTAATACAGGCATTAAAAGGTTCCGATGTTCAATACGTGTAGATTTATTAATGAACAAATTCATGAAAACTAACTGAAAACAATGAAAAAAGAAAAAGAACATTTAGTCGAGAGATAAATTCATTTTGACACCGTTGTCGACCAAGTTCCACAAATATTTATTGGTCTCATTCTCCAGACATGATCGTACATGTATATCACATGCCATTTTCAAAAATAAATTACAACGAAGTACAATTATGCTCTTACACCCAAATACGGGATTGACGACATTACAAATACATTAACTATCGTCACAAATATTTGTTTGTCATCTTTTCTGTTGTTTTGCGTGTTATGACTTTTTGGAATTCGATCATCGTCTTCTTGATTCCCAATTAATTATCTGTTCCTTGATTTCCAATTTTTCATCCCCTGATAAAAATCCTTGCGTCAATCAGTAGCACTTTCATTCCGGTTGATCTCTTTAATAATTTTGCTCGAAATTGTCTTGATTATCAGCGACGAATTTGTTGATCAAATCGTACAACATTTTTTACTCAAAATAATCGTTCGAGGGATTTTCAAAATTTGCCACGTCCTCCCCGTCCGGCGTCATATTTTCCGGTTCGTATTGCGATCGCACGCTGCGTTTGCCTAGGCCAAAGTTGTATCTGCCACCCCTTGCCATCTTCGAGGATGGCGATCGAACTGTGCGCTTACCGAGGCCAAAATCATACATCTTTGCACGCCCGACACGCTTCTCGTCGTCGTTGCCATAACGTTGCAAGTATGACAATCTTTCCCGTAAACTGGCGAAGTCTTCATCAAAGCGACGTTTCCCAAAACCGAAGGAGTAAGGCTGAACGACCTTGAAAAACGATTCCATTATTTTCTTTATAGTACTCTGTGCCAAATTATATTTTAAGAGGTATTTTGACAATGGGTGACCTTTTATGACGTAAGTATCTCCTAAAAACGGATTTTATGAAATTTTTATCTTAAGGAGGTAAAATAGAGGATAGACTAAAATACGGCATAAAAATCCGAGATTTTTAAAGTTGATTCATAAAAATTCGTACAAAATTAAAAAATTGAAAATGACGTGTTTCAGTGCTTTTGAAAAATCAAACCTTAAGGGGATAATAACCACGTGAGTACTTGTGGGTCAACCGTTTGTTTTTATGTACGAACCGTTAAAATTCCTGATCAAACAGTTCATTACAAATTTGGAATAACGTATTTTAACCATGCAAAAAATATTCCTCAAGGGGCTGAAAAGTATTTCAACGAAAGTTTGAATTCGATGCGAACGAAATCGTGGGCGAAAGCTGTCATTAAAATTTGGAATTTTCGTTTCGAGGGGTTTGTCGAGGGTGAATCGTGATAACGATGAATATTAGATGATACCGAAAAATTTTGGATAAGCGCACACGTGAGCGAGGGTGTTCACGCACCTGCGTCCGTTATACACAGTATAAGGTTATATTTATACAATAAACAAAGGTTAACGTGAATTGTTGATGCAGTTCAGTACTACATTAGAACAATAATAATAATAACAAAAACTAATAATACCTTGATGCCATTGACGTCACTCGATCTCTTTCCAATACCAAAGTTGAATACAGGAAATCTTTTGTACTCGGACACGTAGTTGTGGGCTTTCTTAATTGGTAACTTGTTGTCGTCTTCATTGGCGAAGGCCGCGAGTTCGTTGTCTACAATCGATTCAGAGCTTACTAGAGACGACGAGATGCCCGCCGACACCATCCCCATAAGACAGATCAACTGTATCAGGCCCATTTTTCTTCCTGGTATACTGGTCATTTCCTAATATGAAGATGATCTCCCACCAATGGTATCTGTGAACAAGCAAAATCGAAAAAGGATTTGAAAATCAACAAATGAATGCATGAGCAAAATAAATATATTTAAAAAAGTCGTCGAACGTTACGAGAAATAAGTTGGCAATTCGAGAAGGGCATACAGAGTGGTGATTTGTAAAGTGCCTTCAGTGCCTACGCATGCGGATTTTTTTTCCAACGCGCTATCAACGAGTTTCGACCGTTTGTTGAAGTATATATTTGTTTCGCTTATTTATCGCGTTTTAGTTGCGTCAAACACGCGTTACCGGCGTGTTAAAAAAATACCCTGTGCACGGGCATTGTTACAGTATACAGGGTAAGGGTATACTCAATTATCAATTATTAGCGGTATAAATATTTCCTACCCTATTAGATTTAGGTGAAAACTTTTTCGACTACGAGGACCCTTATCTCAGAGGAGCTTTGTGAATTGAAGGTCACCCAGATTTTGTAGCTAAAGGAAAATAAAGGTTTTTCCGAAAAAATGGGATAGAAAATATTTGGTTTATAATAATTGTTGCCTCACTATATATATGAGCAGTGGTTTCAATCAGTGATGCACAAGGTTGAAAGAACCAATCAGAATGATCCGGACGAGGATGAATTTAGTCTAATCGTGGAATGACAAATGGCGAGTAATTTTCTCCCATTTCGGTTTACCCGATGGACTTTTTCTATTTTCTATGCTTTGAGTGAAACTGAGGAAAGGAAAGAAGTTTAGGATAGTCAACGACCAGGTGCGTTGTTAATTGAATCCGTCTATGGTCTTTTAATCAGCGCAGGGGCCGGATTCTAATTGCTCTCTTTCCCTACCCTTCTCTTTATCTGCGTTTCTCCCTCGATATCTCGCTATTTCCGTTCTACTCGTAATTTAATTGTAGAAAAAAAACCGTTTTTATTTTCAATGTATTCAGGTTTTATTCCTGAATTTGATGTCATCGTTTTTACTTGATTTTGTTTGATTTTTTTTCTTTCATTTCGTTGTTGACTCCCAATTTGATAAATTTAAATTTGGTTTGAACGTATGTCTTATTTTTTCTTAATTTAAACAAAACTGAACAATTGGGACTGATGGAAATATCATTGTTGTCGGATTATTAAATAATAGCAATTATGCTCACCAGGAGTTAAGTTTGTCAATCTTTTTTGAATTGATGTTACAATTGCAGCTTGGTACTTGGAAAGTATGTAATGATTATGTATTTAATTATAATGTATTGCAATATTTGATATTAGAATGTTTTCGAAATATCGTAATATAGAAAATTTCACAAGTGTCAGAATTATGAAGGGTTCTTTCGAACGAAAGCCCACGTTCAAACGGAAAAAAGACAGGAAGGGAAGGAGAGAAAGAAAAACATAGGAGAGAATGAATTATAAGCTGCAACATCGACTAAAAAAATCCTACACTATTTGACTTGTCATATTTTTATGTACCACTTTTTGTCTCGTCGTGCTCGACTACAGTCTCTCTTATCACGTACGCTCTTTTCTGACTAGATTACGTGACTCGTTTTTTTCTTTTGTTTAGAATGCATACGACTTTTCGACAATAACAATAGCATTGAGCATTTCAACAGAATGCTCTGTTTAACACGATGATAACGTTATTGTCCCTTGAAAAATGGGAATGAAAATAACCTTTTTCATTAAAAACTGAAATTTAAAAAAATTGTTCCCGTCTTAGCATTTATCAGTTATTGTAAAAACAATATTAAGCTTTGTAGGTCCTTGTAGGAGCTTCGAGAAGTTTGCTTAGAAATATTTCAAATATTAATTTTTTTTATTGGTTCTCAATTTTGCAAGTGTACATAAACTTTTAAAAATTTTTATTTCGATATGCTTTCATTTCAATTTTTTTTCTTTAAATCTCATTTTTCAATTTTCCTTGTTCCTTGAAAAAGATCGTTTTTTAAAAATAATTAAGGCATTCCCTCGAGCTGTTCAATATTAAATAACGATTAAAATACTTTCAAATAAATATGCTGGAGTAAAATTATTTGCACCATCACTTTCCGGCTGCTTAAAAAAGGGAGACCAGATCTGGTGTTTGTCATGATTAATATTCATAATACATAATAATCACCGATGGGCTTTTCATGATCGTATGGAAAAAGAGAATACAGGCTAATCCTATATTCTCTATATCAGGATAAGCCACATCTTAGCGGATCGTCTGGAAGATGTATCAACGATGATTAACGGTTTCAGTCCTCCCGAAAAGGATAAAAATGTACCTTTTTCGATTTCGTATGGAACCGCAAATTCCAAGGGAATTTTTAATACTGCGCTGTAAAGTACTTTCCGTCAGATATTATTTAGAAACAATTAAGTAAATTCCTCTTTTAACGAGCAACCGATTAATTTATATTTATGGTGGTGATACTGGTTCCTGTTTCTAAAAAGAAAAACTACGAAAAGCACACAAAATACAAACTCATTTGATGGAAAACAAACATAAACAATATGGACCAAGATGGGGTAGTCAGTACCCTATCTTGCCTGCTGAGCTATTTTCTACCAATAATCAAAGAGTAAAAAATTATCCACAATCTCAAGGAAATACTATGCCTATCTTATTATAAATTATTTTAATCGTCAATCGCAGCCATACGTCACCAGCTAGCATTATTCAACAAATCACAATTACATGTCAAACCAGAATAGAATATGATAAGCAATCTGCAGTAAAAACGTTTTTTATGATTTCTTCGGCAGGTGTGCACTTGCAAACAATTAAGGCCGGGCAAGTGACAAGTGTTATAGTGGCGCATCAAATGATGGATGCACATCTTACCTCCTTCTCCCCTATTTCCAAAATTCATTTACAAATATAATTTTTATATCAATTAAATAACATTATTCTTAAAGAAATTAGCAAGTATATCGTTCAAACGAATACTCAAGCCGACCCGAATATATACGTTTTTTTAAAATGTCGTTGCTTAACTAATTACAGATAAATCTTAATACAAGCAGACAATATTAACATCTGCAAATATGGCGGACGTCCAATCAACGAACGGCTTGGATTAATGAATGGCATTATGCAAAGCATTCGTTTGGGATAATCAGTGAAGAGGGCACATTTTAAATAGATTAAGCAATCAAATATTCAGAAGTAACCGGTTTAGAGCAATGATACTATCACTGCGCGATACTAATAATTTTTTATTTAATTTTTTTCCTTTTCCAGTAGATTTTACGATTACACAATCGAAAGTGGCAGATCTAAATTAATTATGTTCATTCGGGTGTGACGAAAAGCATATGTGGGTTCAATATTCTTTTCAATACTGAGTATTCTGGGAAGCCCGAACTTTTTCGATTCAATGAGCAAATTATTTTATTATTATGATTATCCATTATCGGAAGTGCCTATTTTACCCAGTGAATGCTCTGAATGTATGTTACAAAAATATAAAAGTTATTCACGTTCAGATTTATATTTCCTTATTATTGATTATTATTATTTATTTATTATTGAGTCTAAATAAACGAGCAACTGATAGCACTCAATAACCTAAATTCATAGCTTTAATGATAAACATATAATAGTTAATCATTAATATACGTGGTATTCATGTAATAAGGGTTCTTTTTGTGACTTGAACTACACACTGAAAAATGTATATGTGATGTAACGTTTTTTACAACACCAATCACTTCTCAATGAATCTTCAATTGTCGCGGATCGAAACTGATGGTTTTTTCCGATACTCATAGAATAATTGTTAAAATTATCTTTTCGATGTTATTTCGAAAGTAGGAAAACCGGCAACCCGCGCGACTCAAAATTTTCATTAAAAACCGTATATTAAAAAATAATTCATTTAATTTAAAAATACGTATTAAAAAAAAATAAAATAATCACAAAAATAAGAAATATTTTTAAAAATTCATGTTGACAAAAAAAAGGTCAGTAAAAATTGAAGAGAAATCATTGTAGCCGAGGTTCACCTGTTGCTGTGTAGGCTCAAGACCGACTCGTGTTGTCGAGACCACTCGAAATACGAAAAAATAGAGATCACCCGCGACGAATTTTCAAATAGAAAAGTTCTTCGATCTTTTTTTGTTTTCGAGCCTCCTGCTTTGTCGTGACGTAAATTTAAGCCAATTTCAACGTTATTAAAATTACAGCACTGAAAATTTGTTTCAATTTTGCAACAATTTTTGCGATTACGTTTTTACGGTTAATTGCCTCGAGGAAGTTACAATTTCGACAATTTAGCACCGAGCTCGCGGAATCGTCTGCGCAGGAATAATGATGACGGAGCTGCGAGCCGGCTTCTATATAGAAATCCTGGATACCACAAACCAACCCCTCTCGCTGAAGTTTCTCTGCCGCAAATACCGAGTAACACCGACGCGTCGTACGATAAGAAAACGACGCATGACATTTTCTTCCGTATTTACCATCCTCTCTCCCCCAAGCCGCCCCGCGGCTTCTCCAGACAAATCGCAGAATTTTTTTCCGCTCTCGCGTTTAATTTTCATTACCCGAATTTTTCGTCGCCTCGAGCTTACAGGAAGGAATGTTCGTTGTAATGACACTCCACACAACGAAATAAAAGTATAAAAAGGAGGCTGCAAAATTTAGTCTATTTTAATGATTTGGACATTTTTTAAATAACAACATTGGATGAAAGTATAAAACACGTTGGAACTCATTTCTAAAATTGTTTATTTAATTTTGTTTTTATATCGAAATCCGTGCATTTTCGTACCTCAAAATGATAACCTCTTCTTAGTCAATCGGGTCATACGTTAGTTTGAACCTTTAGATATTTATGCTGTTTACCGAAATCGTAACAGCATAAATTTGTTTTTGCGTTTTCTCATGTGTCTGTCAATTTCGATGTGCTCGAATTATATTAAGATTGAACAAATAGGGATAACATTAACTACCCTACGCATAACTAAGAGTAGGGGAGACCGGGGCAAAATGAAGCTCGGGGCAAAACGGGAAGTAAGCTTGTGTGCGTGAATAGTAATCGTGTTCGGACCGGCGACGGCGCCATTTG
>JAPYZJ010003959.1:0-32842 GCA_030522765.1 Ophioninae sp. B BG-2022a | reverse complement strand
TAAGAACAAAAAAAAAAAAGAAAGACAGCAAAAGAGTAAGAAAAACGAGCGTTGGTGGCCTTGTGCAAGAGAGGCGTGCTTCTTGCGCCAATCCTCGACCGGAGAATCTTACTTTGCTCGGGAACACACGTGTGAGAGAAACGAGAGGGAATCCGAGACTGATGACGCGTGTTTTACGTCCTCCTCGTATCTCTTTTCGTGAGCTCGTAATAATCGCTTTTTTTCCCGCAACGAAACGAAAGAAAAATGAGAAGGATAGATAGAGAGGAGAGGACGGCAGGGGGGACGAGAAAGTAAAAGGAAAAAATAAGGAAAACAATACTCCATCGTAATTCTCGTTCGCTGCATCATTCATCAACATTTTTATCGACTTTTTTTTCTCAACGTCTGTGAATTTTTGAAAAACGTCAAAGCTCGGAAGGATTGAAAGTTTAATATATCTTTACTTTCGAGCTTCGACACGAATCCAAACAAACAAAGAAATTGTTATTTTTTGGGTTTGTTTAAGTACAAATTGAAAAAAACGTGAATTTCTTTCATTAAGTAATCATGATTTTTACAACATAAATCATGTTCTATCAAATGAATTTTTAGATTAAACGAACATTTATTGAATTTTTTTTACTAATTTTTTATTCGATCGTGTATTTTTTTCAAACAGGATTGTGTATTTAAAACATTTTTTAAATGTATACTGTGTCTATTATAAATGTTTGTATTTTGAGAAATTTTTAATTTTGTTATTTCATTTCTTATTTTTGCTATTTTTTGTATTATCGTTATCGAATTAAAAAAAATTGATTTTTTATGTTGCCGAAGGTCTATGCATTTTGAAAAAAATGTCAAAGCTCGGAAGGAATGAAAGTTTAATATATCTTTACTTTCGAGCTTCGACTCGAACCCAAACAAACAAAAAAATTGTTATTTTTTGCGTTTGTTTGAGTACAAATTGAAAAAAAAAAATCATTCATTTATTTCATTAAGTAATCATGATTTTTACAACATAAATCATGTTCTATCAGATGAATTTTTAGATTAAACGAACATTTATTTAATTTGTCAATTGATGCATAAAAGGATCTGGAGAATATCTAATTTTTATTTGGGTTTATTTGAACCTTCGTATAAATAGTTAAATTCATGTGTATTTACGTATTAAAAGTACGTAAATCCGATATGTGGGAAAATGATATTCCGTTTGATGCATCGACGTTCACGAGTCGTGTTATGAATGTTCGATTGGCAAACGCGTAGTTCTGATGTTTCCAAACGTGTTCCCGTTCGCTGAGCCGGAGTCAGTGTCGAAAACAAATTATGGAACGTATGCCTAAACTTCGTTACCAAGTATCGTAAATACGTCCATCATTTTATAATATCCCCGGAGATGTTTTTTTTTTTATATCATCTCTCATATCGATCATAAAATTGTTTCTGCTCAATTGGAGAGAGATATTATAGGCATATCGCGAATTGCTCTTTTCATTCGTAAATTCGTATTCGACGTTCAGTCGTTGCTTTTGGTCTTTTATATTTTTATTGGATTTTTTTATATGTTTGTTTTTTTTTTTTTCGTTTCCGTTGGGCTGGAGACACTTTTTTTTAACAGGATTTTTCATTTGTACGGATTTTTATATTGCTGTGTCTTTTTTATACTTTATTTAAAAATTATTGATATTCAAATCGTTTGATTAATTTTTTATTCGATCGTGTATTTTTTTCAAACAGGTTTGTGTATTTAAAAAATTTCTGAAATGTATACTGTGTCTATTATAAATGTTTGTATTTTGAGAAATTTTTTATTTTGTTATTTCATTGGTTATTTTTGCTATTCCTTTGTATTATCGTTATCGAATTTTAAAAAATTGATTTTTTATGTTATCGAGATATTTTTTTTACAGGATTTTGTATTTTTATCGAAATTATTATTTTTGTTTCTTTTTCTTTTCAAAAATTTTTTTTCGATCCAATTTTTCGTTCCAATTTTCGGCAGGCGATCGGTTATTTCAGCAACGAAAAAAATTTTCGTACGACAATGAGCCTTGACTGTAATCGATATATCTATGAATGTAGGTTATTTGTGTACGTTTTACGTATGCTCATGTGTTTGTGTGTATGCTGGCTGATATTTAATACTTTCACTTGAACTCCTTGACCCACGTACAATTGTGCGAATACCGCGCGCACGAGCTGACGGGAGAGCGATCTCTTTGCACGCATGTGAGTATATTATTTTTTTCCTCGATGTTTTGTTTGGATTTGTTTGGGTTAAGAAAATATTTTTTTTTCCAATAATTTATCTACGAATAATGTGCGAACGTATGTAAATATCGGGTTTGTTGAGATCAGCACGCAAACCCAAAATAACTTCGGTACAAAAATCTTGAAGCGATTTTTTCTGCGCTGTTTTATTTTCATTCCAAATTCCAAAAAATCAGGTTTTTTGGGTTCGAAGAGTTCGGACTAAAATATTGAAAAATCCAGGCACGTTTGATGGTGAATTAATGAGTTTCCCTCTTGGCTCTACTTAATTGAATTTTTTATTGGAGCATGAATTGAAGTAATTGAATTATTAATTCGAGCATTAATAGATCTATTTGAATTCGTAATTGGATAATCAATTGAGTTAATGGAAGTCTTAATTGGAGCATGAATTGAATTAAATGAATTGTTAATTCGAGCATCAATAGAGCTATTTGAATTCTTAATTGGATAATTAATTGAGTCAATCGAATCCTGAATTGGAGCATGAATTGAATTAATTGAATTATTAATTCGAGCATCAATAGAGCTATTCGAATTCTTAATTGGATAATTAATTGAGTTAATCGAATCTTAATTGGAGCATGTAATGAATTAATTGAATTATTAATTAGAGAAATAATTGAGTTAATCGAATTCTCAATTGAAGATTCAATTGTGATAATCGACTTGTTAATTGAAAAATTAATTGAATTCATTAAATTCGGAGAATTAATTGAATCAATCGAATCAATTGAATTCACGAATTGGAAAATGGTTTTGAAATTTGGAAATTTAAAAAAATCGTTGCCAGGCTTAAAAAAATGCCTTTAGGGTTTTCAAGTTGAAGGGTTCGTCGATAAAAAAAAAGTTTTTAGGTGTGCAGTGACAGGCACAAAAATTCGAACGGAATATTTAAACGAAACGATGGAATGACGGGAATATTCATGGTCCGCAGGCTCGATGGATCCGCAGAACCGTAATACAGAAAATACTCAATTATATACGAGACATTGTAGGATTGCGGTGCTGGTGGTTTCTCCATGGCTCCTTCCTTCTCCCTTTTACATTGCACACACCACGTTTCATTCACGACTCCATTATGGAAGCATAAAATGTATCGACAATGAGTGTCAATCATTCGAGTATTGGAAACGATGAAAGTCCCTCGTGGTCATCGAGGCAAAAAGCTACATTTATTATTACGCTTTTCGCTGCGAGTTGAATGAGGGCCCATGACAGTTTCAAGAATGAGAAACAAATACTAACACACCCTCCGATGAGATATGTTCAAACAAACGAATAAACAAACTATTCGTTATCTCTTTCGATCGTATCAAATTCCAACATAGAAATTCGATTTTTCAAAATTATAATAATCACATGTTTTTTTCTAAATAGGCAATATTTTTTAAAATAAAATATCGACAAAAGTAATCATTTTTTTATTAAATATATCGAACGAAATTAGTGATGTTTTTTTAATTAAGATGTCGGATATATATAATTTTCAAGATTAAACGATTTTGTATTAATTTCTGGTAAACTTGCTTGGCAAGTTTTTTTGGCAATTGTTTAACACGACAGAAACGATTGAAAAAAAGAGATCTTCGTTCCTGAAGAGATCCACTTGATTTTTGACTTGGCCGGATTGTCAAGTTTTTTCATTTTACTGTCATATAGTAGTGATTCGATTTTTTGAAATAATAATAATTACATGTTTTTTTAAAATAAGCAATATTTTTTAAAATAAAATATCGACAAAAAGCAATCATTTTTTTATTAAATGAAAATCGAAAGATATTAGTGATGTTTTTTAAATTAAGATATCGGAAAAATTTAATTTCCAAGATTAAACGATTTTGTGTTAATTTCTGGTAAACTTGTCAAACAAGTTTTTTTTCGAATTGTTTAACACCACAGAAACGATTGAAAAAAAGGGGTTTTCGTCCCTGAAGAGATCCACTTGATTTTTCGCTTGGCCGGATTGTCAAGTTTTTTTCCATTTTACTATCACATAATAGTGATTTGATTTTTCGAAATAATAATAATCACATATTTTTAAAAACAAGCAATATTTTGGAAAATAAAAAATCGACAAAAAATACTCATTATTTATTAAATAAAAATTCCAAACAAATCAATGATTAAACAAAATTAATATATTTAAAAAAAATATGATTTCCAAGAGTAAACGATTTTTTATAAATGTATTTTTTTCAAATTTATTCGAATTGTGGAAAAGTAAAGAAACGATTGAAAGGAAGGGAGTTTCGTCCCTGAAGGGATTCCCAAGTGTGGTAGTTTGAGAGGTCAACGACCACCATGAATCATGGAAAAGGGAGGAAGAAATTTCTACCTAATTGCAACTGCAGTACTGTATTTATTTGATCACGAGAAGAGTAATTTTGAGGACGTCCTCGTACTGTACATATAGCGTGATCCCTAAGGTCCCCGAAATCACTATTGTAAAGACAATCAACGGAGGGAGTCTCCGGGGTGACGATAATTATGACAATGAGACTAACGATCCCACGCGAATTGGTGGCTAAGCGTGACACACGAGGCTACCTATTCAGCCACAAGGACACTTCCCGGAGATACGTCCGCGGAGTCTCGCGGCTTTTCGGCTATAATTATTGATATTTCGAGGACGAGGGTGCAGGTGGAGCTTTCGAGAGCTTTGCACACGGTGTGCCCGTTAATTTCGATGTATCCCTTGGAAGGGCTCATTCTAGAGGTCATTCCAATCAAATTCTCAAAAGTCCCCATCAAGGCCCCAAAATTCAGTACCTATACTTACTGAGTTATTATTGATTTCCGATTTGTTCTCAATTTTCCTAAAAAAAGTAATTTTGAAAAAAAACCTCTCAAATGCTTAGAAGTCCTATAAATTGTCAAGGCTCCAAAATTTAGTACTTAATGGATCGTAATTAAGTTACGATTTTTTTTTTATTTTTCAGGCTTGTCACTAAAAAAAGTAATTTTCAACAAAAATAACTCTCAAATGCTTAGAAGTCCTATCAATTGTCAAGGCCCCAAAATTTAGTGCTTAATGGATTATAATTGTTTGACGATTTTTTTTTAATTTCCCAGGCTTGTCACTGAAAAAAGGTAATTTAAAAAAAAAAACTCTCAAATGCTTAGAAGTCCTATAAATTGTCAAGGCTCCAAAATTTAGTACCTACTTATTGAGTTATTATTGATTTACGATTTTATTTTTATTTTTCAGGCTTGTCACTAAAAAAAGTAATTTTTAACCAAAATAACTCTCAAATATTTAGAAGTCCTATTAATTGTCAAGGCCCCAAAATTTAGTACTTAATGAATCATAATTAATTTACGATTTTTTTTTTCATTTTGCAGACTTGTCACTAAAAAAAGTAATTTTGAAAAAAAAATTCTCAAATACTTAGAAGTCCTATCAATTGTCAAGGCCCCAAAATTTAGTACTTAATGGATCATAATTAACTTACGATTTTTTTTTTAATTTTTCATGGCTTGTCACTGAAAAAAGTAATTTTCAACAAACAAAAAAAAACGATCAGCATGAAAATGTCTAAATATTGTAGAACTACCTTAACTCGGTAACAACTTAATTTTTAGGCCTAATTGAGGGTGGTTAATTTGATTAAAATGACCTCTAGAAGGAATTCTAGAGGTCGATTTAATCAAATTCTTCTAGAGGTCAATTTGACCTCTAGCCGAATTTGTGTAAAAAAAAGAAACAAATAAAATTAATAAAATTTTATTAAACTTCCTGCCAGAGGTCAAAATGACCTCTGGAAGGAATTCGAGAGGTAATTCTCCAGAGGTCGATTCCTCAATTCTAGAGGTGAATTATCTTCGAGAGAATAGTTCGAGTTATCGGTCACCCTGTATATGAACAGCCAGGTGAATAGTTTGCGTACTCTTGGTGCGCAGGGTTATGCATCCTTCGGTGCGCTTGAAATAATCGAGTCGCGGTTGGCGCACTCTCGTTGTCTTCGTAATTCCAGTCTGGCTGCGATTGTCTGATGCTTTAATGGGAGGAGGGCAGTATGCGAGTGCATCATTTTCGAGCACTGCTATGTACGTGTCTCTTTCTCATTCAGCGTTCCAGTACGCGATTGTTCCCGTTGCAAAATTCATTCTGCCGTAATAAAATAATTTTTTTAATAAAAAACAAAAATCTGCCAAAATTCGAGTGGAGCTCCAAATTTGCATTATTACCGAATGGATAAATGTTTATTTTCAACATAACCATAAATCTATTGTGAAAACGAACTTTTTATAAAATAATTTTAAAAATCTATTTTAAAATTAACCGTAGTTTATTTCTAAACCAGGACTGATCCTACTCGTATTTGAATACTTTTTTCAAAATTGATTTTCAACTGGAATTTTCACTTGAATTATCGTCTCGTTCAACGTTCATACGTTCGGAGGTCATTTGAAGGTCATTCGGAGGTCATTTGAAGGTCTTCTGGAAGTCATTTGAAGGTCATTCGGAGGTCATTTGGAGGTCATTTGGAGGTCGTTTGGAGGTCGTTTGGGGGTCGTTTGGAGGTCATTTGGAGGTCGATTGGAGGTCATTTGGAGGTCATTTGGAGGTCGTTTGGAGGTCGTTTGGGGGTCATTTGGAGGTCATTTGGAGGTCATTTGATGTTCGTAGCCGATATTCGTGCATACGTTTGCGGTCTCGAGGATTCCTTCAACGATGGAATCTTCCCTTTACTTTTTTTCTTCTTTCACCCTCCTAATTCGTTTTTTTTTCTTCTTGTTTTTTTTTATCACTGGCGCTTCTTCGTCGGGTACTCTAAACACGTCCCGTATCTTGTGCGTTGATCGGCTCGACAACTTTTTCCATGTTTACGTAATACCGTCGCGATTTTTTTCTGCCTTTCCATTTGCTGCCACGCCTGGCCTGGCACTCGTTGTGTATACCGTTATTTCGAAGACACGTTATTTCGGGGACCACCGCCATTACCTAACGTCCCCATACTCTACGGTCGATTTACCCTAATAGCCTCAAAATGACTTTTCGATAAACACGAGCACTTTCGAAAAAATGGTATTTTCAGGACTCTCGGGTCCCCAAAATCAATGACTCGTTTGGACAGTTTACAACTTTTTTTTTTTTTTCTTATTTTTCGTCACCACTCGAAGTGAGCCCACCCTTTGGACGAAAGTTTGCATTGAGACTGGCAACTTTTACAATCTCGAGCTTCCCGAAGCTTTGCGGAGCGTTTCTGAAAAAAAGGAACGCGGATAGCACTTTTTTTTGTTTGGCTCTCAAAGCTTCGGATTAACGCTATCTCAAAATGATAACTTTTTGTTTATCTCCCCTCAAGAATAAGCACTTTAATTAAGATTTGGAATACTTTTTTTTATAATCGAGAATAATTTAAATAATTTTGACAATAACAAAAAATGAGCAAGAAATCCCAAAAAGTTGTAGTAAAAATTACATTTTATTACGCTTGTTTGGGTTTGTTTGGGTTTATTCTTCATGCGGTAAAAAAGAAAAAATGAAAAGATTTATATAAATGAATAAATAAATATTTTAATGAATCCTATTTAGCAGAATTTCCAGTTTCGATGGCAGATTGAAAAATCCATTTTAGAAATATTTATTACGACGAGAAAGAAGATAGATATTTTATGAAATTTAGGTCAATCGAATCGAAGTTTCGAGTTTACGCTTGGCATTTGATCCTACAAAAATACCGTTAGGAATATATTTAATTCGATGACTTGGAAAAAAAAAAGAATCCAGAGCTCGAGGCGGAAAATTTCTTTCGATCGGACTTTCTCCACTTTCGTTATGTTCTACCTTCCTCGTGCTGTAAAATCATCACGCCTTATATTTCGTGTATCGCGATCGCAGAATCGTTTTGACATTGATCTGAATTATGGCTGAACCCACTCAGCCAGTTTCCGAGAACTTCGGGTGCTCTGAGTACACGTGGAAATTTTCAGACATTCTTATCACGTACTGAAAAAAAAAAAAAAAAAAAAAAAAAAAAAAAAAAAAAAAAAAAAAAAAAAAAAAAAAAAAAAAAAAAAAAAAAAAAAAAAAAAAAAAAAAAAACGTCGACGATTTCGCTGTGAAAAATGATTACAATGAAAAATGACGATTCTATAATACAACGGTTTTTTCAAACAATTATTCTTGTTTCTCCATTCATTTAAATGAAAAAATCATTAAGAAATGATTTTTTTAAATAACTGAAATTAATTTTTTTAATTAAATGAAATTAAAATTCCATTTACTCAATTTTATTTTTTATTTGTATACTTAAATGATTCATCAAGCAAAAATGAAATTTATAACAATGTTAAAATTATTATTATTTAATAATTAATAATCAAGTGTGATAATATATTGTTAATTACAGTGAATTATTTATGTTCCCATAATTTATTTATACATTTTTTTCTTCACGCGATATTACGAGGTTGGTTTTTATATAAACAAAATATGTGTATTTCAATATTTATCGTTTCTATGATGTTTATATAACAATAATAATAATAATAATAATAATAATATATATTAAAAGACATTTAATTAATATTTGTATAAAATAAAAATATTTTTATAAAAAAGAGGATAAAAAACTTTTTTTAATTTAATAAATCGAGAGAGAGGAAAAATGGAATAAATATTGATGTAAAATATTTGATAAATATTAATATTTATAACGAAAACATATTTTCGCTTTGTCTTTTAGTATTTTTTAAATGTTATATTCCGAGAAACGAAAAGGACGTTGAAACGTTATTTTCACGTTAAATATCCTCACCATTAATACGAAAAAACTCGGAGAAAATAATAATTAATGAATAGTATTCTCGTGGAAGGCACATTTACGCCAGAAGCGAGAATGAACGGAGGAGAAAATGTTTCTTTTTCGATGACTCTCAACCACACGCGTTACGTTCAATTCCATCAACGAGAGCTACGAGCTTCGAAGCGTAGCTTTTTTTTATCGTACAACAAAATCCATATGATATATGTAGCATGTACGCATACGTGCTAAACGGACTGGAATGAGGCCGATGTGCGTCGTGTGGAAAACGAATTTCGAAGAACATTTTTTTTTTCCGTTTACAAATTTTTCTTTTCCCGTGAAGAATAAAACGATCTGTATCGGAATTCGTATGGAATTCCCTGTCAGTTTATGAATTTATTGCAGGAGGTATAACTCACCAAAGATGAAGGAATCGGACCGTTTGTTTCGGGAGATTTTTGAGGAAAAACATTTTTCGAAATTATTTCAGATTTTACTGGATGAGCGTTGGATAAAAAATTAGAAAAATTTGTACATGTTTACAACTTAACAAATAGATGATTTAATAATTAATGAAGAATAAATAATAAATATTCAGAGATAAGTAGTAAATAATAAATTATTTTAATGATCAATGTCAAATGAATATTTCATTATTAAAAAATAATATTTCATTATTTACTGAAATTGAAAATGTTCATTTTCCAGTTGTAATAATAATCGAGCTCTAATTCGACAATATTGGTAACGTGCCCGACTAAAGTTTTTGCTGAAGACTTTTTTTGTGACATTTTAATAATCCAACAACAAAAACTGCTCAATTTTAAAATTTTTTTATAATAAAATAAGAAGCCAAAAACACAATATTCGAGAATGAAGAAAAATTGTTCACAAAAAAGTTTAAAAAATCAAATGCGATCTTTCCATTAAACAGCATCAGCTCTGGTTCCAACCTAATCAATATTTCAACACTTCATTTCCTATACTCAATTTACCACCGAATTTGCAACAGAAAATTGTATTGAAAATAAAAATTAAAAATCCTTGTGAAAAACTGAAAAAGAAAATCCTTCAAAATCCTCTTATCCTTAAAAATTAGTATTTCAGGAATAGACAGCTAGTTTTGATTCCGAAAAAAAAAATTATTTGAAAAAATTCGTTTCCAATGGTTTCCAACAATTTCCAATAATTTCCACAAAAATCTTTATCAAGCTGAGTCCTGTCCTTGAAGAAAAAAAAAATCACCAGTATATTATTCCTTTTATAAAAAAAAAAAAACGATTCTAGCTGTGGTCCAAACCCAGTCGATATCACGAAGTATTTTCATTCACTAGTTCAAGGATGCTGAATTAAGGGTGCACGAAAAGTGTCGAAAGACTAGGATCAAAGTACAGAGAAAGAAGAACTTTCAATTCAGTCTTCATTGAGAGTATGATGATATCAAGCAGAACTTTCGATTCGCGACAAGATCGTTATCAAGATGATGTGACACGAGTAATTTCTTCGTGATCGATTTAGCGACAGGATTTACCAGCAATTCTATTACGTCACGGAGTGCAGGATGATCGAGGCTTGCAGGAGGGCTATTCAGCAAACAGACAGTTAGGGTCCCTAGCCTCGTATTCCTGGGGAGTAGTGAAGACGTATCGGGAGATTCTCGACCGTTCCGGAAACTCGCTTGTCTAGCAGAGTTAATTAATATGAAGCTGGGGACTATATACATTGAAGGAGGAGGGAGCGAAGAGCCAGAGAGGGAGGGGGGAGTGTAAACGTACACAGAGACACCCTGTATAAGGGATGAAATCCCTTTCGGTTGGTTTCATCTCTATATCTATGCAATAGTGAAAAGGGAGTAGTTAGGGGGCAATCAGATCGTGATTATCCGTCTAATTAATAGAACCTTGGTATATAGGGGTTGCGATGTTCCTTTTTCGACTTTTATCAAATTATTCAAAATTGACAATCAAGTCGTGTCACCCGAGTGAAAAATAAATCGCTCACTTTTCTTATTAGATTTCGAACTGTTGGGAGACATGGGGTTTAAAGTTTGCCTGATTTCGTTGAGGTTCAAAAATGGACAAATGGGAAGGCGATGATGACTTGGATGGGTTGACCTTGAAGCACCATTTGTTCCATTATCTTCATTCATTGGGCCCAAAAGTGAGGAAGTTGGAGTCTGTGAGCCAATGAACGTTCAAAAATGGAATTCATCAAATAGAAGTGAGTTGGGTCTTCATCGTCTTCCTGGTAAGCCCGAGTGGGAATCCTTCTCCGGCTACCAGAAAGTCCTGATCAGGCATCTTGATGTTTCGATCATGCCTTGGTCAGGATTTCCGATCAAGCCCTGATTATTTTCGTGACATTTGTCCTGATTTTGGACTGATCAGGATAGAACATCAAGGCTTGATCAGGAAAGAATATCAACGCTTGATAACGCTCTAAAATGAAGGCCTGATCAGGATACAAAATCAAAGCCTGATCAGAGCTTATTTTTTTCAGAATATTCCTGTTGTTTCTTGAAAAGGAAGTGGAACACAGGGAAAGTAAGATCAGATATTTGATTCTAGTTTCCATTTGGGTCACACTATTTGGATACTGAAATCCTTTGTTCTGGATTTCGTGGTTTTTTTCATTGCCAAATGGATGAGGTGATGGAAAATGGATGCGCAGGAAAAATGACGTTAAGACGGAACGTGGACAATCCAGGATATTCCGGATGATGGAATTATGCAACTTGGGAGAAGAAGAGGTCAGTTCCTTCAATTCTTCAGCTAAACCGATAACTCTTTTCTCAGCTTCATCTATTTTACAGACAATATGGTTGCTTTCGCCTCCTCGGTCCTCTCTAATATGCTCATCACGACGGAGATAATACCATAGGGTTACGTATCACAGGAATAGTGGCCCAAGGTGCTAACACGAATCTCCACTTCCACGTCGCTTCCGGGACGAACGTGATCCGGTAATGCCCTTCCATAAGCTCGATACGAGCTTTGCCACCACTCCTCCCACCCCCCCCCCCCTCCTTCCATCCTACTTCTCATCTCCACTCCTCTGAACTCGATGTACGTATACACCTGATGACAACGTGCATTGGGACGATGGAAAGTGGAAATTTAAAATACGAGTAAAAGACTTTTTCAGATTCCAGTCCTCGAATTATTTCGTCCTGATATCATTTGGGGTAGAGTGGGGTAGAGATGGATAAATGGATTTTTGAGCTTTGGACAGGTATTGAGTAGCTCGAAAATGAAAAGTATCAAAATGAGTCTTATTCGAGAGTTATGATTGCACAAAAAATTGCACAATAGAGTTTGTTTGGGTTTACTTTTCAGGTACACTCGAGTGTTGGGATGTTTTTGGAAGGATATTTAAAAATATCCAATATTTTAAGAATATCTAATGCCTGGTTTTTCTTGATAGAATAATAGTGCAGGAATAATTATTGAATTTATTTTGGAAAAATTAGTAGATTTTGTTTGTTTTTAGTTTACATTTAGAATAATAAGTATCAAAATGAGTCTTATTCGAGAGTTATGATTGCACAAAAAATTGCACAATAGAGTTTGTTTGGGTTTACTTTTCAGGTACACTCGAGTGTTGGGGTGTTTTTGGAAGGATATTAAAAAATAGCCAACATTTTGGAATATCTAATGCCTGGTTGTTCTTGATAGTATAATAGTGCAGGAATATTTTTTGAATTTGTTTTGGAAAAAAAAATTAGTAGTTTTTGTTTCATTTTAGTTTACATTTAGAATAATAGTAATTTAATAGTTGTTTTTCTTAGTTTGAGAATTAAGGATAATGCTGCGGAAATAATTTTTGAATTTTTCACTAAAAAATTTAGCAGTTACGTTAACAAAATTACGTCAACTGAATGACGATTTTGGGATTACTGATTAATTTCGTTAACGATTTACGTGAACGAAATAACAAAATTGAGAAACTTCATAAATTCAATTAAATAATAAGCGTTGAAGTTATTAAATTTGAATTTTTCAATTGCAATAAATTCTAACTGAATATCAGTTACAATGAAATAAAAAAAAAAAGATAAATATTTGTTGGTAGACGGTTGGAAGAGATTTATGTTTTTTGGGAAGGCGTTTAATCGTCTCCGGGCATTGATGAGGAGATTGGGAAAGCTTTGGTACGTGGCTGAGTACGATAATTAGCGTATTCGTGAAAAGGGTTTTTTGGGGTCTCTCGTTGTCCCGGATGGGCCGCAAGCTCGGCAAAGATATCCGGAAGACTGGTCAAACGATTTTTGCGTTAGGAAAAGTAAACTGGAGGTTCTCGTTTGATGGAATGGATGGGATAATTGATTCGGGACAGCATCAACTCCTCGTGTCATCACGTTGCCGAACCTCCTGAAACCTTTTCCAATGTGTGCACGTACATTCGTACAAAGCTTCGAGAACAGATTTTGCCCGGTGTCTGCTTCCGCGAAACGTTCGGAAATTACGTAATTTCCGGTCTCGAGGATCACTCGACGTTCGTGGATCTATGAGAGCTTGGACTTCAGCATCCTCTGTCTCTTTGTCTCTCTCTTTCTCTCTCTCTCTCTCTGGCTCTTCTGGTGAGCTTTCTGGTGAGTTTTCGTTCCACTCTAGTTTTCACTAGTGAATAGCATTTTTTTTGGTGCTTTTTAAGTTCTGAAAGAATTCATACACGAGCTCACCTCGACTCTCTCTTCGTCTCTGTCTTTGACAGTCCGTTTGACACGTATCGACGTTCGTGTCGGATCCACGGATTCTCGTTCAGACGAACGAGCCCAATCGGGAAATTGGCTCAGACATGATATAAACATCCTCTACCAATTATCAATAAGCAATCTTTTTCAAAAACCGAAATCTACTTATATACGTATAAAAACTCCAGTTTTGTAATTGAATTTTTTGTAGTTGAAATAAATTGTAATTGAAATTTCAATTATAAAATATTGCAGTTACAAAAAGGTTCAGTTACAAAAAAATTCAATTACAAAAATGTCACTTATAAAAAAATTCATTAAAAAAAATCAATTAGAAAAAATTTCAATTCCATAAAATTTCCATTACAAAAAACTTCAATTACAAAAAATTTCAATGCCATAAAACTTCCATTCAAAAAATTTCAATTCCATGAAATTTCTATTACAAAAAACTTCAATGACAAAAAATTCCAATTCCATAAAACTTCCATTACAAAAAATTTCAATTCCATAAAACTTGCATTACAAAAAATTTCAATTCCATACAATTTCCATTACAAAAAACTTCAATTACAAAAAATTTCAATTCCATAAAACTTCCATTACAAAAAATTTCAATTCCATAAAACTTGCATTACAAAAAATTTCAATTCCATAAAACTTCAATTACAAAAAATTCCAATTCCATAAAACTTCCATTACAAAAAATTTCAATTCCATAAAACTTGCATTACAAAAAATTTCAATTCCATAAAACTTCCATTACAAAAAACTTCAAATCCAAAAAATTTCAATTCCATAAAATTTCCATTACAAAAAACTTCAATTACAAAAAAATTCCACACAATGAAGTTCCACTCTTTTTTCGTGGTCAATTATATAGTGTAATTATTTATCAAAAAAATTGTTCACTAAATCAATAGAGAATCTAATAAACATAGATGTCTTCAGTTTTGAAACTTTGAGAGATAAAAAAAACACAGCTGTGTTTAAATATAAACGATGTTTAAATGTTATTAAAAATTGATAGAATATTGAAAATTGAAAGGGAAGCAATGAACTCTGGCGTAGGTTCGCGTCCTGATCTCCCCGCTCACTGTCAAACTTCATTTGCATTCTCATACACATGGAAATTCACCAGTGACTTTATACAATGGTAGAGTTGCGTACGTTTTGCATAATACTTTCCAACAGGATTACAAGCTTCGCTAGATTTACTCTCAATCAGAGTGATGGAAACTGTGCAATATTGGTGGATTTCCTGTTTTGACGTGATACTTTGTTTACCAGATTCTTTCGAGGATTGGAAAAAAGTTTCCTCATTCGTACTTCCGCTCGGAGAAAAAACTTTCTAGACTTCGCGATAAAAAACATTTTAATGAGATTGATTCTTTTTTTTTTTGTTCAGTAAGCTCTTTACCATTTCTGGGAAAAAAAGCTTCTGGGTTATTTGAGGCAAGCCTGTGCTCTCCAACGTTATGATAACTAAACCTGTATAATCAGTAATAAAATTTCATAAAAATGGCAATAAATAATTGCCAACCATTTTTGTAAGCATTTGATGAAAAGACCTTCATTTTACCTGGCAAGGGATGACATTTCTGTCACAAACCGATTCTCTGCCCATCAAAATCAACAATATTTTTTTAAAACCCATTTTTAGTTAATGAAACTTATCTGTAACGAAACCAATATATTAATTTGTATTTTCTAAATACATTTATCGAAAATCAGATTTTTCAAGAAACACGCGTATTTTTATTCATTTCGATAATCATTTTTAAGTACTTATTTGAAAAATTGTATATATTCCCTGGCAGAGGGCTAATTACGAATGTCCAATATAGAGAAAATAATTTCACTCTCGAAGGGATAATTGAATATCCCTTTAATTGATTCAATCAATTAATTTAATTGATTAATCAATTTAATTGATTAATTGATTAATTGATTAATCAATTAATTGATTGATTGATTGATTAATCAATTAATTGATTAATTGATTAATCAATTTAATTGATTAATTGATAATCAATTAAATCAATCAATCAATCAATTAATTTAATTGATTAATTGATTGATTTAATTGAGTTTTAATTGATAATCAATATAACGTTAAAAAATAAAAATGTTTACTACAACATGTTTAGGAAAATTACCAAAACGTGTTTACTAAATTTACTAAAACATGCTTACTACATTTACTGAGGCATGTTTTCTAAATTTACTAAAACATCTTTACTAAAATTACTAAAGCATGTTTTCTAAATTTACTAAAACATGCTTACTACATTTACTGAAGCATGTTTTCTAAATTTACTAAAACATCTTTACTAAAATTACTAGAACATGTTTACTAAAATTACTAAAACATTTTTACTAAATTTACCAAAGCATGTTTACTAAAATTACTAAAACATGTTTACTAAATTTACTAAAACATGCTTACTACATTTACTGAAGCATGTTTTCTAAATTTACTAAAACATCTTTACTAAAATTGCTAGAACATGTTTACTAAAATTACTAAAACATTTTTACTAAATTTACCAAAGCATGTTTACTAAAATTACTAAAACATGTTTACTAAATTTACTAAAGCATGTTTTCTAAATTTACTAAAACATGTTTACTAAATTTACTAAACCATGTTAACTAAAATTACTAAAACATGTTTAGTAAAATTACCAAAACATGTTTACTAAAATTGCCAAAACATGTTTACTAAAATTGCCAAAACATGTTTACTAAATTTACTAAAACATCTTTAGTAAAATCACCATAACATATTTACTAAATTTACCAAAACAGGTTTACTAAAAATGTTTACTAAAACGAACCGAAAAAAAAAAATTAAATAATACCAATAATAATAAGATTCGTAAACGACGCTTTGTGTATCATTCGCCCCGCCCTCTTCGGCGTCGAACTTGCAAGCGGGGCATAGGCATGACTCGAAGACCCCCCTCCTGGCCCCCCTCACCTCTTTTTCTCTTTCTTCGTCTCGGAAGCCCGTCTCCCTCGGCCGTTCCAACGCCGTAGCAGCCCCCTCCCGTTGGTGGTAGTAGTCGAAAGCAGTGGTCTCAGGGAGAGCTTGCGTTAGTGCCAGGCATCGGTATATCGGTATTGTAAAATACATTCTGGTGCAGCCTGCGAACGTTGCCGAGTCCCTACTCCCTACTCGGGGGGGGGGTTCGTGGGCTACCCCTACCTAGGCCAGGGGTCGTCGGGGGTGTAACGGGGAGGGGGATGAAGGAGGGGAGGGGGGGGTTAAGAAGAGAAGAGACGGGAAGAGCGCGAGGCGGAAAACCCTCAACCCCCCGTACGTCGATCGATGGAAAGCGCTCTTCTCACCCCCCACTCCGAAGCCACCCCTTGCGGGGCGCCACCGGCGCCACGGGTGAAAACGTCCAGCGCTCAGTCTGAACTCGGGTTCACTCAGTCCACGACCGTTTGCCACGAGACTTCGATATCTCTCTCCACGAGGGCCAAAAGCTTCACGACGAGTTTTCAAAAATTCGATTTTCCTGTTTTTTTTTTTTTCTCGCAACCCCCTTAAACGATCGGAGAGAAGCACCACCCTCGCGATAACTCGTGGAGACATCGCGAAAAAATAAAAGACGATAGAATCCAGAGAGAGAGAGAGAGAGAGAAAAGATTTTGTTTTTTTTTTTGGTTCCCGAAAGCTCGAGCTTTTTGGGGGTTGTGAAACGTTTCGAAAAAGCCTGATAAGAAAATTCCGGTTCTTCCGAGTTGAGCCAACGGACGAATCGTGTCGCTCATCGGGAATCCAAAAGGAGACGAGTTTCGTGATTAAGGGGTGGAAAAGTCTAGAGGGGGAAAACTGACGGAGGAGAACTCGCTGCTGGGGGTTGTTGCCACTGCGTATCAAGGTAGGAACGAAAATACAACATCCTCGTTGTTTTTTTGCGTTTTTTTGTTTTTTTTTTGTTTTTTTGTTTTTTTTTTTGGGTTTTTTTTCTTTGGGTGAAGCTTTCAATGCTTTCCGGTCTATTGTGACACTCGGGCTCGCGAAAGCACATCGAGCTCACAATTGGGATATTCTCCCCTCGAAATCACAATGTTGAGCCACCAAAATACGAATAGCTAACTCGGGAGCTTACGAATCCTTGAAATTTGGTTGCCTGGTGCTTTTTTATGGTACTGTCCATCGGACAGCTTTGTTCGACGTAACTTTAGGCTGTCGGGAATCGAAGGGATAAATTGACGATGGAAAACTCGCCCAGAGGGTGGAAAAATATTTGTTGAACGGAAATGGTAATGAACTTGAGACCTGAAACAGGTTAGCTTAGACTCTAGAATACTGCTCCGGAGGGTGGTCTGTTGTCTTGTTTTTTTTTTTTTTTTTTTTTTTTTTTTTTTTTTTTTCGTTGGGAAAGATAAAAAGAAAATAGAAAAAAATCAGTTTTTACTCTGTGGATAAGCTAGAATTTTTTTTTCATTTAAATAAGCTCAAGTTTAGCACGACGTAAGAGCCAGAATTGATTTTGATTTGTATTTACTATTTTTTTTTTTTATTTTTTTAAATCTGAAAAATGTGATAAAGCTGTGATAAAAGTCATCGAGTTATCACGAATAAGAAGTTTCATTGGTCACGTGATTTTTGTTTGTGGAAATGACATTTTTCGAAACGACTCGTAAACCAATGATGAAATTTTTCCTAAATTCAATTTTGAGCTGCGTGAAAATTTCGAGACGTAAGACCGGACCTCCGAAAATACAGGCGAATGGGATATCGAGGCGTGGAGATATTGACGCGTGGTCCAGGACTAGAAACCGACGATGAATTTGCCCTCGATGAGTTCAATCCCGAACTCGATGGAGATTTTATTTCGGTTGACTATTTTTAATAAGTTTCTTATTGAACTCTATCACTTGCGAAATTAAAGAGTCAATTACGAAATAAAAAAAATACATTTCTGAATTAAAAGTTAAATTCCCGAATTAAAAGTCCATTTCGAAATCTATTTCCATTTCCAAATCCATCCATCCGAAATCAAATCCATTTCTAAAAAATCCATTTCGAAATTGAACGATCATTTTCAAAAGCTGATTCGCTAATTTTGCAATGAAAAGTGCAATTTTGAAATTATCAATCGAATTTCCAAATTAAAAGTTTAATTTTGAATTGAACAATTCAATTTCGAAATTGAACGAATTTTTTTATATTTCGAATCCAAAATTACGAATTTAAAAATTTAAAAAGTAACGAGCAAAAAGACAAACCTTTTTTATTTGTGGCAATATCGTGCGACTGGATTTCGTGATAGTAATTCTTTTTTTGTCATCATCGTATTGAAGTTCAAGGCCTCGTCGAACGTCCATCAGGTGTGGCCTCGTCGAAACTCACGTAAAGCTGAAAAAAAAACAAATTGTCTTGGAGTTGCGGTCGATTAGACGCGAATGCTCGTTCAGAGTCTGTCATTCATTCCGATTGTCGTTCCATCGAGTGCGCTCGACTCATCCCCTCATACTTCGATCATTCACCGACCACATCTAACCGACATTCATTCCACTAAACATTTTTCAAATTCCAAAAAAAATTGAATACAAAATTCGCTTACAAAATTCTCTAACGAATTATATTTTTCTCGTTAACCAAAAATCATTAAAATTACGGTTCTAAGGGAATTTCATTCCTCAGTTACGTAAGCCTACCAAGAAATAGGATGCAACCTTCGATGACCATTTTTGAAAATTTGTCAACATTTTTTGGACGTTTACAAATTTTCTGATTAATGTAATACTTTTAATAAAAATATATAGTAAAATGATTTAATATATAATATATAATAATAATTTAGTATATTATTATTATTATTATTATTATTATTATATAGATAAGGTTTGCAACATTGGAATCCAACAAAAATGGTTTTCTCGAAATATCCCGATCTTTATTTCTACAGAAATCGTAAAGCTCTCTAATTTGTTGACTCTTATTTATAAATCTAGAATTCAAGGATGGAAAAGAAATATTTGGTAAAATGTTGAAAATGAGAAAAGAAAATGATAGTAAATGAAATTAAGTAGTGTTGGAATAATACCAACTTGAAACCCCATTGATAAAAATAATTTCGCAAATTTGACAAATATGACATAATTTAACAAATTTAACATAATTTGACAAATTTGGACAAATTTGACAAAATTTGACAATTTTACCATAATTTGACAAATTTGACATAATTTTACAAATTTGTCAACTGTCTATTTATTCGAAACGTCATTAATGGCTCGATGGAAAATCTTGATGATACAATATTTTCAAAAATTAAATTATTCATCACTAAATTAATAAATAAAAAAAAGTCCTAAAATAATTCATGAATCAATGTCCCGGAAAGAACAATGTCTTTCTGAAAAAAAAAAAAAAATGTCGCGTTATATGCACTTTTTTAATTGGACTGTTTTATCATGGACGTATTTCCATTGCCGCGAGGAAAAGTAAGAAATGTTGGCTCTGTTGCGGTAAACGCGGAATGAAACCGGAGATATTACTACATCGTGGGTGGTTAACATGTGTGTACCTCAAACTGTGTGAGTCCGCGTTTACGTGTGTGTCGTAAAGCTCGAGGTCGCCGCAGAGGCCCATCGATTTCGATGGCCTACCTTTCCTCGGCCAGCAGTTCCACACGTACACGAAAACTCCACACACGTGTCGTTCCTCATACACGTTTCTATAAACGTGCCTGTGCACAGTCTCGTCTTCATTCCTCGTGTTTGTCGAGCTTACCCCCACCACCGTTCGCAGCGAGTCCGTTAAAAAAAGAAAAAAAAAGAAAAAGAAATCGGAAGTATCGCATAACTGCGCATTTCCTTTTCGAATTCTTCATCATTTGATTTTTTTTTTTTTTTGATGCTTTCCCTTTGGGAATGAAGTAAAGTTGAAGGGCGTCCAAGTCGGGTCACGTATTTTGGCAAGAAGTCTAATGGAGCCACTAATTTATCTTTAAAAATTTATCCTATTTTTGTGTCATTTTATTATATTTTTATAATTTTTATTTTTATTTTTGTCTTATTTTATTTTATATTTTTGTGTAATTACTTTTATGGAAAAATATGTGACAAGTTATACCTAGGGGGGAGAGGAAGAAGGTAGTTCATTTTAAAGCTTTTTTTTCTCGATATTATTTAATTTTTACTTAATTTCATTATTTGTTATTATATTCTTTGATATTACTGTCTCATTATTTCCTTATTATTTTTTATGATATTATATTCGTTACACTAGTATTCAGTACTTTGGAAAAAATGAGGATCATTTTACTAAAAAAATTCGTGAAAATAAACAAAACAAGCTAAGCATATTTCGGGGACGAAAAGGGAGGGAAGATTAATGATGAAACCGGTATCTAATTTAGAAAAACAATTATTGTATCATTTTCAAAAATCGTATATTAAATTCTAGCAATTAATTTTTATTTTTAAAAATGAGACAAGTTATGATGATGATGATGATGATACAATTTTTTATGCCCTAGTCAAGACTTTGGGGCAAAAAAAGAGATAAAAAAAGAAAAAGTAACATAAGAACTTAAGCATAACTCAAAGTAATATAAACAAAAAAGAAATTAAAAATTATTATTATTATAGTAACGAAAACTAATAATAATAATAATAATAATAATAACAATAATAATAATAATAATAGCATATAACAGCATATAATAATATACATAATATACATAATAGTTATTGAAATTTCCGAAGAGGGGGATGGTGGAATCGAACAATTGTCTCAAAATAGAAAATTGAATTTTTTCAAATAGCGATTGTATCCGTACCTACCATTTTTTAGAAACTCATAAATTTTCCTCTACCTTTCTTTTCGATAGAAAAGGGGGGGGGGGGTGGGTTAATAAATTTCGTCTCAAGGATATTTCTTTATTTATTAATTCTTCCTGCTAAAAGAACTATCTTGTATTGTCAGTATTTCGAGAAGTTTGCTACGTTTGTTAATCCATGGGGGATTTGCGTTGATAGGTCGCGCGGGATTTTGGCCCGAGTGTGCGTGGCTGCGTGGAGGGTGGAAGGGAGGGAGAGTTGTTGTTTTGTTCGGGGCACGAGAGTCGTAAATCGTTGTTGCGAGGTCGCTCAGGTAAACATCCGGTTAGGTTGGATTTCGCCAGACGACAGAAGGAAAGAGCGAGAACGAAAGTGAGGGATTGTGACGAAGAGGGGCGGGAGGGGGTGACGGGGGAGGGTGGGATCCTCATCGTCACTCTCGAACCCCTCGAGCGAGGGTTCCAGACACTCCGACCTTTCATTCTTCAGGGCCCTCCCTCAACTTTTTCATTGCTGTATAAAATCGTATTCTCTTGTATCTCTAGTTATCTTTATTGGGTATTATCATTCGAACGATTTTCCAATGGGAAATGAAAATTTTATATCGCACTTTTGATAGCAAGTTTTAGAACGTTTCGTCACATAATTTTAGTCT
Source organism: Ophioninae sp. B BG-2022a (assembly GCA_030522765.1). NCBI lineage: Eukaryota > Metazoa > Arthropoda > Insecta > Hymenoptera > Ichneumonidae > Ophioninae sp. B BG-2022a. The sequence goes on along the minus strand of JAPYZJ010003959.1, from coordinate 10,671 downwards.
GAATATCGAATCGCGAGTTATAGATTATTTTGAAAATTAACCCGCTAGAGACTGAGTTTTTGAGATTCAAATTTTGTATTTTTATCTTTATATTTTGGTTTTTTGTATTGAAATTCAAATTTGTATTCAAATTTTGTATTTTGTTCTCGTTAGGGACTGAGATTTTTAAATTCAAATTTTGTATTTTTATCTTTATATTTTGGTTTTTTGTATTAAAATTCAAATTTGTATTCAAATTCTGTATTTTGTCCCCGTTGGGGACCGAGTTTTTTAAATTCAAATTTTGTATTTTTATCTTTATATTTTGGTTTTTTGTATTAAAATTCAAATTTGTATTCAAATTTTGTATTTTGTTCCCGTTAGGGACTGAGTTTTTTAAATTCAAATTTTGTATTTTTATCTTTATATTTTGGTTTTTTGTATTGAAATTCAAATTTGTATTCAAATTTTGTATTTTGTTTCCGTTAGGGACTGAGTTTTTTAAATTCAAATTTTGTATTTTTATCTTTATATTTTGGTTTTTTGTATTAAAATTCAAATTTGTATTCAAATTCTGTATTTTATCCCCGTTAGGGACTGAGTTTTTGAAATTCAAATTTTGTATTTTTATCTTTATATTTGAATGATGACCAGTTAATATCATGATGACAAAAAAAAAATTCAAAATCTCCCAATTTTGAGTTTAAGACTGTTGCTATATGGCAACGCTGGGTTTTGTAGTTTTTGATGTATGATCCGTAAATTAAATTGACTACTCACGTTGCCACATGGCAACGCTAGTCTGTAATGGATTAAGGTGTGTCGATAGACTGGGACTCATATTGGACAATGATTATTTTGGTAATTCAGTAATTTGGGGAATTTTGTCATCCAGTTATACCTTAAATAAGTAAATCAAACAAACCCAAACAAATATATATATATTAATATTTTAGAGCTATGGACTTTTTTTTACTAAATATATCGGTCTACATTACCGATTATCATACAGCCTTTTTCACCCCTCCTCTTCCTCCCTTTTCCTTTGGTCGTCCCTTCTCGCCCTTCTTATTCCACATAACATCGTGTGCGAGGCTAGTGCCCCGTTTTAAATCCCCAATATTCGAGGGATCAAGTGGATGCTTAACCGCGTAAAGGTGAGGATATCAGGTCGTGAGGCCAGAGGGCTCGGAGGGGGGGCTTGGTGGAAATGTAGGGTGAGTAGGGCACGATGGAAGGGGAAAGGTGTAGGATAAAATAAGTACGTGGCATTTTCCTCGATCAGACGGAGTTTCGTGAAATGTCGGTCGTAAGTTCGAGGGCATTGATTCCATCGATTTTTTGGTGGAGTTTCGAGCTCACGATCAATAGAGAATTAAATAAAAGGGAGAATTAAGGAGAATATTCATGATGTTGAATTAATTCATAATTCATATTTATATGAATTCATAATTCATAATATTCATAATTCAGGGGAAAATTGTTTGGGTTTGTTTGGGTTAACCTTAATTGATGCTGTTTTTATGGTAATTAATTGATTAATAATTTTTAAACGATAATCTCATAGATAAATTATGTACGATTATGAATAAATAAAAAACGTCAAATAATGTTAATTCATTTATACACAAATTAATTAATATATCAATCACGAATACCGGATAACAAAGATAGGGTAGGGGCAGCGGATAGACAGTGACAATTCCTTTGAGAGAAACGCCACCGCCGCAAAGTCGCCGAGTGTTGATCTCGGTTATTTCCTCGCAGAGCGTTCTCGACCGACCATACCGACACGAGTGATTTCTCCAGGGAGTTTATCCAGCAAGGTACACGGCCAGTGAGATGACTCCAGCACGCGAGACTTCGCCCTTTTCTTATGCCTTGCACCGCTCACTTGTCCATCAATCGGATAAGAAAAAAGAACAAGCTTTCTTGTTATTGAAACATCGTTTTTGGAAAAGTCAGGAGAGAATCCAGCAAAACCCAAACAAACCCAAACATCGTTTTGGAAAAGGGAGTAGAGAATCCAGCTAAACCCAAACAAACCTAAACATCGTTTTGGAAAAGTGAGTGGAGAATCCAGCAAAACCCAAACAAACCCAAACCTCGTTTTTGGAAAAGGGAGTAGAGAATCCAGCTAAACCTAAACAAACCCAAACATCGTTTTGGAAAAGTGAGTGGAGAATCCAGCAAAACCCAAACAATCCCAAACCTCGTTTTTGGACAAGTGAGTAGAGAATCCACCAAAACCCAAACAAACCCAAACATCGTTTTTGGAAGAGTGAGTAGAGAATCCAGCAAAACCTAAACAAACCCAAACATCGTTTTGGAAAAGTGAGTGGAGAATCCAGCAAAACCCAAACAATCCCAAACCTCGTTTTTGGACAAGTGAGTAGAGTATCCAGCAAAACCCAATCAAATCCAAACATCGTTTTGGAAAAGTGAGTAGAGAATCCAGCTAAACCCTAAGAAATTCAAACGAATCCAAACAAACCCAAGGCTGGGGTAGGAAACTCGAACTTCGAATGACCAGGAGGCTCAAAATCCCGAATTTGACTATTCCAAAACTACAAATTTCGTAAATTTTTGGGTTTTGTTTAAAATGAAGAGTTTCAAGTTAAACTAACGAACCCAAACAAACCCAAACAAATTTCATGAACCTTTTGTTGGCATGACCTTCAGGAAATTTGTAGCTTCGGAATTTCAAAAATTCGGAATTTTGAGCCTTCTGGTCAGTCGAAGTTCGTGTTTCCTATCCAACCCAAACAAACCCAAACATCGTTCTTGAAAAAGTGAGTACAGAATCCAGCAAAAATGATTTCAGTGAAAGGACGACATTGGTGAACAGGGTAATCAACTTTTAGTGAAATAATGTGCCGTCGCGACGCCGTTTCGTGATTCGCCATTTTTTCTGCGTTCTCCAGAGTGGGAAGTTTTACTCTTCTGCAGGATACGCCCTTAAGGTTGAAAGAGGAACAGCAGTAGAGCGAACGTTACGAGCTTGCCGCGTAACTCTGTCTCGTTTGGTTAAATTTATTACGGCTCGTGCACGAAGGGGTGGAAAAATTTCGCGTTTTTTTTTGCCATGACCGAGCCCGGCTGCCTATTGAGGGCGCAATCTTTGGCGTATCAGCCAAAAGGGAGCCTAATTTATGTCGAATTAAAACCGCGAGTAATTCGTTACGTCGTGATTCACATAAATCTCGAAAGTCTCCACTATGATTTATGAGAAAAAGGGCCGAAGGAAAGGGAAAGAACGCTGGGGGTCTTTCACTCCGCTACACGTGTGAAAATTAAATTAGGACTTTGATCGGGCCCCTATACAATTTCCCTAACTTTATTAAGGACCTTATAGGGTAGTTTTTCTTGGGCCTTTGGGTTCACTTCGAAATTTTGAAACCACTATTCTCTGAACCGGCCGAACCAATTGATATGAAATTTTTTGTGTGCATTCAGGATGATGGCACCGAGGGCTCCCTAGTGGCCATTTTCGATAAAAACGTTTCATTCTCGAGAAATCGTGGTTCACAACGTTTCGACTATCTCACTCGCACTCCTCTGTCAATTCAAAATAACGCTTGCTCATCCACCAGTGCCGGTTCTATCCAACCCTCCATAATCAAAAAACACGAAAACCTAAAACGTAAGGTTACTATTAGCATCGTTAGCTAATGAACGTTCGCGGCATGATATCGATAGTTTCTCAAATTGCCAATCATCGGATCTTCTCGCGTCGTTGACTTCGCCTTCTCAGATTTCCCCCCCCGTATTTCAAACACTTTTCGTCCTGACGATTCCCTCGAGTGGCATTGGAGTATCAGGAAAGAAGAGACAACCAAAAAAAAAAAAAAATCGTTGACGAGAATAGAAGGTCTAAAAATAGGTAGCGTTGAAGATGTAGATTGGCACGATACCCCAACCCTCCTAACTCTCGAGTTCCATCAACGCTCTTCCATTTTTACTCTTTCCTACAACCCGCACGTGAAAAACCGGATTCTCACGATTTTTTAATCGACCAGTTGTAAAGTGAGGATGAGAGTGAAAAAAGGTTTTAAAAAAAAGGCTGAAAGCGTTATCCACTGTTGGGTCTGACAAAACAGTCAGGGGGGTTGGCTGTATCCACTTGGAATGATACCGCTAGGGTGCAATGTCTACCATGTGGTGGTGGTGAGAGAGGATTAAAAGTTGTGGGTCTGGCCACAGTGGCAGGTCGCGGGAGTCGTGTGGGAGTTGTGGTTAGGTTCGAGAGACGCCGAAAGAGGGTATCTATAGCGATCATACCACTACCAGCACTCATCCTCCTGTATCCCATACGAGTAACAGAATCGCCACCAGCAAACTCCACCGTATCGGTGTAATATCATGATCTGGGATTTCCGGAGTCGTAGACGCTCGGGTTGCCTCAATGAGTCCCGCTAACTGCAATCGTAACAAGCATCCATGGGACTACGCTGGAGCCAAAGTGCATGTTGTACACGTGTACCCTCCAGCCAGTGTTTTGAAACATAACGAATCAAGATTTCACCTTGATTATCACGGAAGTTGGAAATCTGCTTGGATGATGAGGATCATGTTAGCTAAAGCCTGGTGAGGTCAGTTTTTAGGGATTTTGGTTTCCAATGAGGTTGGATTGTCGCAACATTGGTCAAGGAGACATTGGATTTGATGGTCAAGGGTTGTTTTGAGGGCAAGTCTGGTCTTTGAAGAAACAAGAAGAGAGCTGGTAACTAGATATCTGCAGAGATGTTTATTGGCATTCAATTGATCCAATTGTTCATCTCGTATACACATACCTACTGGAACAGACTGACTATTCATTTGACTTATCATCCGACAGCTTTCCATTCTCAAAATTCATCCAATTCTCGATAATAATTCCACGTTATGAAATGGCCTTGTTGGAAAATCAGTAAAAGAAGATTCAACCTCACCTCAGAGGAAATGTAATACCGATATGCGAACTGCGGTTCGATCTTGGAAATAAGACCTAGTCGAAGGCAAGATGACATATCCCTATGAGGAATCATTCCCCAGACATCTGTCCGGACATACCATGTTCTCTACCAACAGTTGGCTTGCTCCGTGAATTTTCCTGAGTCATATGTGTACGGTAGTTGAACTGAGATTGTACGGTTCAAATACGGTTACAGCTGGAGAAGCTGTTCTGGATTTAGGAGTGGTGTTCCAGGTATGGTATGTATTATGTATAGGTTTTATGTCTGGCTTCGAGGCCATTTGCCTCGTGACGACTGGAGCGTCAGTGTCATACCCACGCTGTTCGTTCCCCACCTCCATGAATAGTGGCTTTCGTTCGCGGCACCGTCTCTTCTCACCTTCCCCTCGACTGTGCCGCCACACCGTGGAGGCGTCTGTTTACTACAGCACTCGTTGGAACTCGACTATGCGGCCGTTACAGTCACTGTTATCTCCCTATCTATTTCCCTCTGACGCCTATCTCCTCGTCCTCCACGCTCGGCTTGATTAATGCGTAACGCCAGTTGCGCAATTAACGGCTGAGTGATACCTCGTACTATGCCTGATTACGGGCGTATGACCGCGCATGTGTGGATATTGTGTGCTTCGCGGATATTTTCGGTGAGGAAGTGCGACGAAGCAGGGAAGCTTGACCTATCCAGCCAGATTATGAAGTGAGCCGAGAGCTTTATCCAACGTTACAAAACTTCAGACTCGTCAGGCTTCGTCAAAACACTTGGAGTCTCCGTCACGACTAACTTTTGGCTTACCAACCGAGTTTTCGCTTGCGTCACACTGCCATCCAGTTCCCATACGTGTTTGGACAGTTTGGTGGTTTCTCCGGGAGGTTAGCTTAGAGAAAAAGAAATACTTTGATACGATATTCTCTGGGGGCGTTCCAGTTCCAGTCGACGCTCAGGCGGTTTGTTGGTTTCTCCTGAAGATCAGGAAAGAACAACACGTTGATACAATCTTCTAACGGCGATCCTGTTTTCAACCGTGCTCAGGAGCATTCATTGTTTCGTCCGGATTTGTTCTGTCTTGAAAGTTGGTCTCTCCAGGAGGTCCGTTAGTTCGTCCAGGAGGTTCATTACTTAACCTGGAGGTTTCCTAGTTCCCCTCAAAATCGATTAGTTTCTCTACGAAGTTTGTTGTTTTATTCTGAAAGCTTCAAGTTTCTCTAGAAGCGTTTTTGGTATGTTCTGGAGCGATTTTAGTCCCTCCAGGAGGTTTGTTCTTTCGTCTCATAGGCTTGTTCATTTTAGCAGATTTATTTGCCTCTTTTAGGACGTTCATTGGTTCCACCACTTTGTCGATTCGACTTTTGTTAGTTTCCACATCAAGACAATTATTCATCTTCTGGAAAGCTTGCAAATTTCAGATACAGGCTGATGCGTCAATGACTTCCCGTTATACGTTTTGCATACTGGATGAACCCTGTGTGTTTCTATTAGTAATCTCTGATGGTGCGAAGTAAACGCCTGGGTCATTCAATATTGTAGGACGGTTAGCGGCGCAGGTTGTGATTATCGATGTATCGGAGATGTAGGAATGGTCGATGGTTGAATTTGGTCCTGGGATTACGTCTCGACGGCATACGTTGTGAAATCGTCATCCAGCTGTGTGCTCCAGCTTGGTGCTGACGACCTGTCATCCACATATTCGCTTTTCGGCTTCCGTCTCAGATTTACCCCTCTGTGTACGTTTCTCAAGTGCTTGGATTGTCGGAACCGAATTCATCGTTGGAGGGGTGGTGGTTGACTGCAATGGGTTTTTGGGAGGGCGAACAGCTGAAGACGTTTTCACGAGATGTGGTAAGGTCAACTGTTGGATATTGCACGGTTCGTAGATATTATATTGGAACATCATGGGGTGGACATTTGGAGGGATAACGTTTTGGCAGTTTCTTCGTGGAGTTCCAGCTGGAGATTGGCTTCGTTAGTCGTCACAACGGTGATAATCTTTGACCCGAATCAGCTTTTGGTAAATGAAATAATCAGAGTCGGTTCCAAGATGTCGAGACTCATCGAAGGGCCGAAGTCCGGGCGAGAAGGTTTCGCTCGATACTTCGGTCACCCAAAACCACCAGCCCGTGGGCGTATCGCGCAAACTTTGGTTAACAGTCGTTTCGTCACTGTTGGAAAAGTACTTGAAACTTTTACCCTCCTTTTGTTCTTTAATAAGCGGTGACAAATACACTTGTTTCTCTCGAACTTGTAACTTCGATGCAATTTTACCCGAAGAAACAAATCATCTCTCATCTTCCAGTTCTTTTTCTGGTACTGGTAACTTTAGCCATTGCGCGATACACGTCGAACGCAATATTTGTACGAGCTGTTTGCCATTTTGCAAAGAAAAAGGTCGACTCGTTTGGAAAATGGACCTGGAAGTTGGAGGCTACGAAGTTCTTCTCCAGCAACTACGGAAATGGAATGTTATCAATCACGTATGAAACTTGATAAGAACCTGACCGTTATTCGACGCTGACAAACTTTTGCCTCACTCACAGCTGTGCCAAAATTTCATTCTTTTTTTAGGTCACTTTTTATTCGTCCAGTTCTACCGACGCCATTTTGATTCAACGTCATTTTTTGCTCCCTTTTTTCTTACAGTATATATAGGTACAGGGTCACAGGAAAAGTCGTGCTACATCCGTTAAGGGCGTGGAGTACCCATAATTTCTGACTTATTTCACTATGTAACACCCTACCCTAAACTGAACCCTTTTCGAGATATTCCACTTTTAATTATTTTATGGAAAATTGCCGATTTTTAGGCTCCTAAATTTAATTTTGTTTATTTTGTGTGTCTTATTATTATTATTATTGCAATTTTACATGTGTAACAAGATGCTTTCGGACGCCAATCATTAAAATAGTCCATAAGTTAATCGAATAGGCCGTAGTAGACAATTGAAAGTTAAGAAATTAAAAAAATATTGGAAAGTTTATTTTTATCTAAGGGATATCTAAAAAAAATATTATGGCACTTGTTCGGCAGATCTGTTTTAAAATATCTACGTTTCATTAGCTATCTAACGAGGTATAACAATCTAGGATTTGTATTACGTTTCGTGGAAAAAAAAGTAGTTGGGACGCTCGAGGTAGCAGTTCTAACGGTATATAGTAAAATAAGTCACTAATAATGGGTACTCCACGCCCTTAACGGATGTAGCACGACTTTTCCTGTAACCCTGTATACTAGCTGTCCCGGCAAACGTTGTTTTGCCACACAAATTATTCCCAGAGAATATTTCGGTATAAAAAGTAACCAACTTATTTGGAGTGTGCAAGGATGTGGTCAAAGAGGAGACTAAGATACAATATTAATGCAATAGAGTGTAAAAGATTTTTTGTAATCCCATCTTTAGCTAACACATACAAACTGGATGGTTTTCCCACTCGAGAGCACGCTACGTATAATTGTCCACGTGAAAAACATGGTGTGTTCGAATCCAACCCACAAATAGACATCGTTTGGCCTTGAGACTTATTGACAATCATTGCAAATGCCAATCTAATCGGACATTGATTTGAAAGTTAATAAATTACGATTATTTATGAAAAAATTGCACTTATGAATATAAAAAAATAGATAACAAACCTATTCTCAGGCCTAACGAATGTATGTACTAAATTTCATTAAAATCGGTTCAGCCGTTTCTGAGGAGTTCGAGGACAAACACTGTGAAAGGAGAATTTTATATGTTAGATGTTCCCCTTATCAATATATGTTATGACGCATTTATAGGGAGCCTGACAGGCCGTTGTAATTTCTCCCTGCAGCATCCTTCGTTACATGACAGTTTTGCCCTCCCAATCTTCGTTTCCTCGTATTCCCTTCGTTAGGTCCCTCGAGGATGAACGAGAAGAAGAGGATGAAGTGGCGTCGCGCGTCAAGTCGGATCGTATGCGAAGCCACGTTTCCCGGCTCATGTAAGCCTCGGCCATTCATCAAGAAAAGCCTGATAGCTTTTTGATCGAATTGACGGGCCAAACGGGTTAACTAACTTCCTCCGTTGAGTACGGATCTTCGAAGCTCTCCCTTTTTCACCCTTGGCTTATTAGGGACGTACCAACTGGTACCGTACCAACTATCCTTCCTCAACTTGTTGTCTTTTCCCCTCATACCCCTTCGTCCTCCTTTTTCACTCTGGCAACGTCTTCTGGTCTTTCCAATCTTCAACCCCTATCTCCTTGAGCTCTTCGGGAAAGAATCGAATCTCATTCCCCACAGAAAAGATAAAATCCTTATTGCAATGGGTCGCTATGTACACATTTTTCTACTCCAAAACGACTTCATCAAATGGACGAAAACCCAAGGGCATCTGGTTACATTCTACCCTATGTGCAGTCTGCCATAAGCAGCAGCTATATGGTTTCCTAGAAATCGAGAATAGCTGGAGGGATAAAAAAAGATTTTTCCCTTTTTTTTAATATTCATATTTTGATTTAAATTTTTTAGTTCTAATTAGTTCAATATTTTACTTTTTTTTTTCGGCTCTACTTTATCCACATAGTGAGGGGTTGGATTTGAGTGTTATTTGGAACACTACTATAGTTGATATGATAATATTATTTTTGAGCTTGATACTTTTTGTATTCGGGTTTATAATTAAGTTTGAATTAAAATTTTTTAGTTTTAGTTTTACTATTATTATTTTTTTAAATTAATGTTTAAATTAAAATGTTTTAGTTTTAGTTTTACTATTATTCTTTTTTTAAATTAATATTTCAATTAAAATTTTTCAGATCTAATTAGTTTCATATTTTGCATTTTGTTGTTTTTCGGCTCTACTTGATGACTAACTTAAACAAACCCAAAAAAGCCCACATATGAATTGACGAAAATAATTATCGCCATCGACTAAATCGCCAGTGTCTAACAGATCGTATAGAAAGCCTCAGTTGAGGTCACAGACGTACTTTTATTATTCAGGAAAAGCCAGCTGGGTAACTTATTGAAAAAAAAAAACATAATCGACATTTTTTTCTTTCAATGGCATAGCTCAAACAGCCCTGGCTTGATGAAGAACCACTTCTCACCCTTGTAATCCCGCCACAGCGAACTCCTTCGCGGAGTTCTATTCCTTGTGTAACTTCTACCCTCGAACACATCGCTATACACAGACAAGAGTGAAAACGGTTTTCGTGGAGAAACGGAAAATTTATTGCGATCGGGAGAGCGCTCCGGTGGGTGTGAGAACCTATGAGAATGGAGATGCAGCTGGTGGCTTGGTATGCGCTGGGAGACCAAAAGGAAGAACCGGGGCCGGTCGAAGGGGAGAGAACATTTTCACGAGACAACCGGAAAGTCGCCCAGGGCGAGAAATCCTGAAGTCAGAATAAAAACTTGTCTATGTGTGTGTATGTATGCGGGGATTAGTGAGTGTGGGGTAGTACAAGTATTCTTCGCATCGCTCAGTTGCACGAATCCAAAGTTTTCAAGGGAAAGTTCATTGCCTGGTCGCTCCTCGCCCTGTTGCAACCCCCCACCCCCTTCCACCCATACACACACATCCTTCTCCACTTCATGTCGTTTACATGGAACACATGAAAGATCTGACGTTCATCCAGGACTTAAGAGGATGACGAACACAATTCCCGTCCACTTCGAAATTTCGAAGCCACTATTCTCTGAAACGGCTGAACCAAACGGTATGAAATTTGTTGTGTGCATTCAGGACGATGGCATCGAGGGCCTCCTGCTCGTAATTTT
>JAPYZJ010003958.1:0-23919 GCA_030522765.1 Ophioninae sp. B BG-2022a | reverse complement strand
GCCGTAAAAAATTAATAACAATTCAGGGGTTGATCTGGGACCCATACATGCTTATATCAATCGTCTTAGAATTTCACCCCCTACCCCCCATTTCAAGGACGACATTCTTAGCTGGGACACCCTGTATATAACAATATATAACAATTATAACTCATAATTAAACTTACTATAATTTATAACTAAATGAAATTAAATAAAATGTGTAATCCACGAGCTATGAACTGAGTATTGTAGATTATACCTAAACATTGAAAATCTTCTTGCTATAAAATAAGTCAAAGTCGACTATCGACCCAAACAGTCGTCTTTTCCATAAACCATTGATGTCAAAGTTATTTTTCCATATCACGAAATTGCGAAATTATTTGAAATTCTACACCCACTCTCTACCCACTTCCGCAAACGTCCACGACCAATTTTTGTCAAGTTAATTCCCGATTGACGTGACTATAGGACGGCGTAGTTTCCTCAAAACCAAGTACGAACACATACCCACACGTTGTACTTCGTAGACACGTATGTAATTACAACTTGGGAGGAAACACGCGATTCTCACAGAGCCGTCTTCCCGGTTCGAACCACGAATTGTTATACGCATTAGTTAACGACATAAAGGAGTGTACTTATCGAAGTACTGAAGGAAAAATAAATCTCGGCCCTCTCTGCTCGAATATGCACATACAGGGTGTCCCGTTTGACAAATTCAATTACGAATATATAAGCAAAATGACTTATTTCCAAGATGATTTATTTCGAAGATAACTTATATCGAAGACAACTTATTTCGAAGATAACTTATTTTCAAAATTAGTTATTCAAAGAACAGTCACGTTCTGTCAAAAACAATCTTGTATCGGGCTATAATTTTTTAAACAATTACTGAATGAATTTGTGTTTGTAAAAAAAAGTTCGAAAAAGTCCGATAATAATGACTTTTCCCAATTTCGAATTTTTCAAATTTTCAATTACCAATTTTTCCAATTTTCAATGACCAATTTTTACAATTTTTAATTACCAATTTTTCCAATTTTCCATTACCAATTTTTTCAATTTTCAATTTCCAATTCGAATTTGGAAATTTAAATTGGTGATATTTACGAAAGTAAAATTTCAATGTTTTTGAAAGTTTTTGAAAACTTATTGCCAAGATAACTTATTTCAAAAATACCTTATTTAAAAAACAATCACGTTCTGTCAAAAACAATCTTTTATCAGGCTATAATTTTTTAAACAATTACTGAATGAGTTCGTGTTTGTAAAAAAAAGTTCAAAAAAGTCCGATAATAATGACCAGATAATATAATGTTACGAAGAAAAATAAACTGGTTTCCATTTGTGAAAAGTTAACCTTCAAATCACCTTGAGAACGTCCCCAGGCCATTTTAGTGTTATAATTTATTTAATGGAAGTCTGCACGGTGATACCAATGTCCAATGACCAACAGGTACGGTCGTTCACAACATTTTTTCAATCGAGCAATTTTTGTTTTGAAATATACGAAAAGATTTTTCCTGCGATGATCAATTAAATGTTTTTATCAGATCTTGGCAAAAATAGCCTAAATCATTATAAACAATTGCTTCGTATTTGTTAAAATGAATTGTTTAAAGGTCCCGTAAAAGCAGCTGGATAAATAAATGTTTTGGAAAAATAAATGGATAATAAAAATAAATAAAATAAAAATAAATAAAATAAAATGGGGAAATAAATGTTTTGAAGTTTTTTTATTTCTATTGTGAAAAGAAAAGACAGGTTGCTTTTTTCATTTACAGAGAATTAATTATTTCTATAAATACTATGGAATTTCATTTTTCATAGTTGACCTTGAAATAACTGAAGGCCAACCAAAGTTGTTTAATTCGCTTCACCGATCTTGCTCTACCTTCGATATTTCTAAATAGAGGGGACACCCTGTGTACATCCCATGCATAAAACGCTGCTATAAATTCGATTCGATTATATTCCCCCATAATAAACTTTTTTTTCTCCCATATATCCATACTTAAACTCAAGGCAGAACTCGAATGTCGAGAGTCGTCAAGCTCCCCCTTTCCTCGTAACATTATTTTTGTTCTCATTATTGCGCCCGACTTTTGAGAAAAGTAATAACAACGAAAATCGTTGATAGTAAAAATCCCTTCTATTACGATGAGACAGTACATTCTTTTACGTTCAAGGGCAAAAAGGACGTATTGATAACTGCAACGGAAATCGAACGGCAATCAGACATACGCACACGGAATACGGAATCTTTGTTTCATTCCCCATAACGATTTTTTACGAGTTTTTTTACAAGTTCTTTCCGAGGGAAAATTTCGAATCAATATTGTTGTAAAAAATTTACGATTTGCTCCGAAATTCAAATGCGGAGGAGTCCATTATCGTACTCTAAGTCGAAACGGAAAATATCAAGGATATATTCGCGAGAAAGATATATTATACAGAATATCAGATTTCCTTTTTTTCAACTTTTCCAAATTTCTTTTTTTCAAATTTTTCAAATTTCAATTTCCTTTTTTTCTAATTTTCCAAATTCCAGGTTTCCTTTTTATCAAATTGTCCAAATTCCAGATTTCCTTTTTATCAAATTGTCCAAATTCCAGATATCCTTTTTTCAAATTTTCCAAATTTCAGATTTCCCTTTTATCAAATTGTCCAAATTCCAGATTTCCATTTTATCAAACTTCCCAAATTCCAGATCGCCTTTTTAGCAAATTTTTGAGATTTCCTTTTTATCAAATTTTCCAAATTCCAGATATCCGTTTTATCAAATTCCCCAAATTCCAGATTGCCCTTTTATCAAATTTTCCAAATCCCAGATTTCCTTTTTATCAAATTTCCCAAATTCCAGATTTCCTTCTTATCAAATTGTCCAAATTCCAGATATCCTTTTTTTCAAATTTTCCAAATTTCAGATTTCCCTTTTATCAAATTTTCCAGATTTCCTTTTTATCAAATTTTCCAAATTCCAGATTTCCATTTTATCAAATTTCCCAAATTCCAGATTTCCATTTTATCAAATTTCCCAAACTCCAGATTTCCATTTTATCAAATTTCCCAAATTCCAGATTTCCTTTTCATCAAATTGTCCAAATTCCAGATATCCTTTTTCCAAATTTTCCAAATTTCAGATATCCTTTTTTTTTCAAAAAATTAATTTTGAATCTAGCTTGCAAAACTTCCGGTGAATGAAATACGTCGTAACTTCGTTCCTCCCTCGAATGTGTTCGATAAGCGTTTCCGGATTTTTCCATTTTTCTGTTTTTTTTTGTTTCTCATCGTGGCTGAACGATTTCGATGTCTCGTAAACGGGAGGCGACTGTACATGCTATACGTGACCGCACTATCGTTGTCATGCCTATACGGACCACCCGAATGGACTTCGTGAGCCAATAACTTAAGGGATCGCAAGGAGGGTTGAAAGTTCGACGGACACGAAGGGGCGGAGAAAAAAAGAGAGAGAGAGAGAGAGAGTATCGAATAAGGAGGACGTGAGAGGGGGAGAGGGAAGAGGAAACGAAAAAGTAGAGGTCGAAGGGGAACTAGCGTGACCGAATGTCAAGACACGACATCGGGACATCAAGAAGACCACGGGGGCGTGTATGGATGCACGTTATTATACGATACCGCGGTAATAGCGCTGTTTATATTCTTCCCGGCCACGTCGCTTTTCTACTCTGCGATTCGACGTAACTTACGATTTGTCCAAACCTGAACCAAGAAAACGAGAAGACACGCGTCCGTCCAACGTACGCATTAGCTACTTGAAGAATTTTCTCGAAACAGTACAAAATAAAAGACAATAAATTAATCTAATATATTTATGTACGGAAACTATTTTTTTATATTCAGTTTATGTTTTGTTAGATTTTTGTTTATATTTATTTTGATAATAAAATATTTAATCGAGGGAGCAGGGAACGATATAAACAAGGATTTTCTCTAAACAGTACAAAATGAAATAGAATAGACTAATCTAATAATTCTATTCACAGAAACTATTTTTTTTTAATTAATTTTATGTTTTGTTAGATTTTTGTTTATATTCATTTCGTCAATGAAATATTTAATCGGATATTATTTAATTGAGAGATGAGGGAACGTGTAAACAAGGATTTTCTCTAAAAAGTACAAAATCAAATCAAATAAATAAATTTAATAATTTTATTTACAAAAACTATTTTTCCATATTTAGTTTATATTTTGTTAGATTTCTGTTTATATTAATTTTGTCAATAAAATATTTCATCGAATATTATTTAATTGAGGGATGAGGGAACGATATAAACAAGGATTTTCTCTAAAAAGTACAAAATAAAATGAAATAAATAAATTTAATAATTCTACTGACAAAAACTATTTTTTTTCGTATTTAGTTTATATTTTGTTAGATTTTTTCGTACCAATTGATTCGGTCGTTTGGGAGAACAGTGGTTTCAAAATTTCGAAGTGGACGGAGGCGTCTTCGTCATGCCCTTAAACAACAAATTTTGCTCTCCAACGACACGAACTTCATCGTTGACCATGCTGCAAGCTTGAATCACAGAAGTACTGAATCTTACTACCTACTCAACCACCCACTAATACCAAGAACGTACTATGCAACAATAATTGTCGAAATCTCATTACAGCTCACGAATCGTCGAAATCTCATTAGTGCCCAGTAGGCTTTTCATGATTGAGTGCTGCTTCAGAATATGGCGAGGATACAAACAAAAACAAAAAAAAAAACAAAAAAAATGACAAAAAAATAACAAAAAAAAAACAAAAATTACAAAAAAAACAAAGAATAACAAAAAAAAATAACGAAAAAAAACTCGCCTCATGAATGGCCCAAAGAAACATCACGAGCCCGATTTTTGACGCTGCCTTCATTCACTGATTGACCGTTCATCAATGACTCGTGGTATTTCGTAAATCAATTCAGCAGCCTTCCTTCGCTGTTATTCGCTTTTTTTGACTTTCCCGTTCCTACGTAATATCATTTTTTCTTCATCGTTCCGGACTGATGATCAAGGCCTCCCTCCTTTCCCTCCAGTATCTACTATCCCGAACAGTTAACGGCCACGGAAGATTATTCAATTCCTGTTTCGTGTTGCGCTCAGCGTTGCAGTGTCCACTTGCTGGCGTGATCGGAAGCACTCGAGATCTTCGTACTTGTTTTTCGTAGATAGGAAACATATTTGTTGTTTTGCCTTCACCTGTGCCTGCGCTAATTAAACGACAATATCTCGCTCGTCACGAAAACGTAAAAAAAAAGGTCTAGGTTAGCAAGGAATATTGAAATTGAAAAAGTTGGTTATTTTCAACAATACTTATATCAATATTATAAAATAATATTGATATAAATATTCTTTATGAAATAGTGAATTTTATTAAATCGATTTATTTTTGTTGAGTTAATTAATCATTTATTAGCTCGAGCAGTTTAAGGAATATTTGAATATTAAAAAATGGATCTCTTTAATATTTTTATTGATTTGGGTATTTATTAAATAAGAATTATGATTTAATTTAATTGATTTTTATTTTCTTAATTAACAATTCGATAATTCCGATACTCGAATTACAAGTGGAAATGACTTTGCTTCAATAAAACGAAATGTCAGCTGAAAATCAACATTTCCAATGCAATGAAATCCAAGCCTAGTGTACGCGTTGCTAAATGAAAAGTTCTAAATTAATTCATTATGATCATCGTCCTCTCAACTTCTTATTTTTAATACAAATGAAAATAAATTCTCTTTAATGAATATTATTGTTTTCAAAAGATTGTGTGTTTCGAAGTTTACGAAACGCCTACGAGCGATCACACGTGCTGCCTTTTATCGACTGCAAATTTGTTTGGGTTCGCCACAGGGCGGCGGTTGCTACGGCAATTGTGGCCATTCAAAGTTAGACACTCGACGATGAGAGCTCAATCCGTTTGACTTTGTAGTTTTGGATATTAAAAATGTAGGCTTTATTAGGCACTGAGCCATAAAAAATATATAAATAGTTATACATAAGAAAAATAAAAATAATATAATACAAAATATATAACAGAGGAGAAAATAGAGGAGGAACTGAAAAAGGAGCCGGCAACACAACTATGTATATACATTAAAGAATTCGAAAGACTGATTAGATAAAGAACCAACGAGGAAAGAGAAAAAAGTCAAAAAGAGATGTGAAAAGGCAGAGAAATTAAATAAGCACTAGATATTAGGTAAGTAGATGTAAGAAATCGCATGTTAAGACAAATGTACAAGATGGAAGGGAAGTAACTATGTAAACACCGGGAGAGGGTATACTTGGAATAAAATATACTACTAATACGAACTGATCCGTTGGCCGTGCGGGCTAAAGGCGCGACTAGCGGCCAGCGGATCGGGAGGGTCCCGGGTTCAAATCCCGGTAGCGGTCGAGATTTTTCTTCGAAATTTTTCGATGGAACTCGTTCGGCTGTACTGGCATGGGTTTTCCGTAGTTTCCCTATGCCCGTGCCAGAAATGGCACGGTGAATACGGTACAGAGGGGGTAAGTCGGCTGCGGCCGCAAGGGAGGGGTCAGGAGGAACCAAGGTGGGGGAAAAGGAGGAAAAACAAGGTGGGGGAAAAGGAGGAAAAACAAGGTGGGGGAATAGGAGGAAAAACAAGGTGGGGAGAAAAACAGGAAGAAACCGAGAGGAGAGGAGGGAACCGTAAAAACCGAAAGGTGTACGGGATGGAACAACAATACTACTAATACTACAAAATATATAAGAAAAATAAAAATAATATAATATAATATAATATAATAATATAATGTAATAAAAAAAATATCTATAACACAAAATATATAATAAAAAATATAGAAAATAAAAATATAATATAACACATATAATAAAAATATATAAATAGTTAAAAAAATATAAAAATAAAATACAATAACGTTTCAACGATGCCAACTTCGTTGTCATCCTGCATTCTCGGCTGAAGTCCAAAAAAATGTAGTTTCCCATTTCCAAACGCATATATTACATTAGACTGCATCCCTGTGTACAGATTGCAACGTTTGATGTCGCGAGCTCGCGTGCAGATTTCTCGACAAGAAATATGTGTCACACGAACAAGTACACGCGACCAATACAAAGGTGCGGAAGCGGGCAACATGTACGAGTGAATAGAAAGAAGGAACCCGAGGAAGCGAACCATCAGTAGACTCTCGGTTTGATCTCGATTCCTGATAGACAAAAGGGCGAAAATCCATGAAAGTTGAAGCGGAAGTGTAGCATCGGTGCGTCTCGCTGGTTGTCGAAGTCAACTTGACGGAGCTTCGCGAGATAATGAAAAGGAAGCGACGGCCCAAGGATCGTGGGAGAGCGACGAAGAACTCGAGTCAGATGATCTCATCCTCTTTCTTCATCCTTCTCGGCCTCTCTCTCTCTCTCTCTGCGCCTCGCCATTATTATAAAAACACTTCCGTTTCCTGGATTTGTTTGGGTTTTCACCATTCGCTCATACGTGAAATCTGGATCACGGATCAAACGTTATTCCCGTTGAAAATCAATATTTCGGTTGAAAACGAATACATTCGTTGAAAATCAATTCGGTTAAAGATGAATATTTTCGTTGAAAATGAATATATTCGTTGAAAATGAATATTTCGGTTAAAGATGAATATTTTTGTTGAAAATGAATATTTTCGTTGAAAATGAATATTTTCGTTGAAAATGAATATTTTCGTTAAAAATAAATATTTTCGTTGAAAACAATATTTTCGTTGAAAATCAATATTTCCGTTGAAAATCAATATTTCCATTGAAAATCAATATTTCCATTGGAAATCAATATTTTCGTTGAAAATCAATATTTCGACAGTTTTGTCGTTGGTTGAATCCAGAAAATAATGGATTTCTTTTTACTAGGCCCAATATGATAATTTGAAAAATAATGATAGGAAAAAGAGCAACGATGCATCCCTATTCGAGCAATTCTCCCATCCGCTGTCGTCTTTTCGTTCCTCGCAGTTAGCATTTCGCATGGAACTCTGACACGATTATAAACAATCTCGAATGAAAATCTGGAACGACGCGCGGCGTATAACGAACTCGGTGCACGTCCGCGTTGCCTCTTTGAATCGTTACACATACTTCCTTGCACACATGTTGCAAACGCACATGACGTGTTATTACGTACAAGCGCAAATACAGGGTGACGGCTAATTCGATCTACTCCTGGAAGGAAATAATTCTAGAGTACTCTTGAATGATATAAGCATCGTCAATTGCAGGTGAAAATCGGCTAGGTACTGAGTTATGATGGTTTTATTTTTTTAATATTTATTTCATTTTCTTCAAAACAAATAATTTTTAAAAACTCATTGCTCTGAATATTCAATAGATATTTTATGAAAGGTAAATAATTTTAGAAATAAAAAATCTGAAATTCAAGATCCGGCAGATATATTCCGGATAGCAGAAAATCGACTAGGTGCTGAGTTATGATTTTATATGTTTTCTATATTTTTTTATTTTTATCAAAAACAAATAATTTTTAAAAACTCATTGCTCTTAATATTCAATAAATATTTTATGAAATCGAAATAATTAAATTTAAAAAAATTTCAGAAATAAAAAATCTGGAATTCCAGATCAGGCAAATATAGCAGATATTTCCAGATAGCAGAAAATCAACTAGGTGCTGAGTTATGATTTTATATTCTTTAAATCTTTTTTTTTTTTCTTCAAAAACTGATAATTAAAAAAAAGTCATTGCTCTGAATATTCAATAAATATTTTATGAAAGCAAAATAATTGAATAAAAAATATTTTCAGAAATAAAAAATCTGGAATTCCAGATCCGGCAAATATAGCAGATATTTCCGACATTATGCGAATGTCGAGAATGCATTTTTGTCAGAGTCATCATTCTTTTGATGGGTTTGAAGTTCGCCTCGTTGCAACGCAATAAAATCTCTTCTACATTATCTTAGAATTTAAGTCTATATTATCAAAATAAATATTCGAATAATTATTGACGTTTTTGGCTTATGATTTCTGGCTCCTGTGAATATATGCGCTCTCACTACCGGTCCACAAGCGATTGGCGATCCGCAAGGGAGGTGAAGTTAGGGCGATCCGCAAGGGAGGTGAAGTTAGCGTGCACTGATCGCCGGCTCGATACAAAGGACGTTCTTTGAGAAACGCCGGTGGTCTATATTATAGAACCAGCCCATATTTGGCGCACTTACTCTAACTATCAAACGATCAAACGAAATTATAAACGATATTGTTTATTGTTTATTTAAAAGTCAAATTACCTCTATACTTAAATAGGTAGTCTCATTAGTGTGTATAAGCCCGACATTCGTGCATAATAACTTTAGTGGGTACCTGAGTGCCTGGTTATTGAACGAAGGAGGTATCAAGTTTGATAGTTAATAACTATTATTAAATAATTGATTATAAAAAAATTTGACAATAATTGGGTTTCAAACTACTCAAATTTCGGGGATCCAGACGGTTATACAGTTTTATTAAAGAAAAAGTTAATAAATTCTATCTGCAAGGCTGAAATGGATACCCGGGTACCTGGTCATTGACCGGACGGTTAAGGAATAACTCGAGTCATTGGTCACCCTGTATATTTACATGTATAGACGATACGAATATCACGACACATTGCTCCTTACTCTTGATGCGTGCCTCGCCATTCCTGCAGTCCTAGTGCTTACTGAGAACGTTGAATCAAAAGCCCCAGTTATTGGCCAGTAACCAAAAACGGAAGAATTATTGGTATGACAGAGTATCTCTGAATCGGCCGATCATTGGGGAACCGTTCAATGAAAATCGCGATAGGAGTCTTAAGGAGGCGAATCTCGAGAACTCTTGCTTAACTATGAAGACGTTTGGTGGAGACTAAAATTACACCGTAGTACGATATTAATTCTGGGGTATTCCAGTGATATGAATAACATTGTTTGCATGGATGGAATGTAGGATATTTTCATCGCTCGATGTACCAAAAATGTTGAAGTTTTAGACATTCGATTATTAACCGTTTTATTTTTTAATGGTTGAATGCAACGGACTTTTTTTCCAATTTTTCACTTTGGAGGTTATAAAAAAGTGTATATTGCAATTGTAATTTGAAAATTCCGAAATAGTGATAGTAAGAAACGTTCGACTGATTTTCGAGGCTTAAATCTGCACAAAGAAATTTGAGAAATTAAAAAAAGATATTTAAATTATATTTGAAAAAAAAGAAGGGTTTTGACAAACAGACGGATCGATGGACAACAAACAAACCCAAACAAAGTGATCCTATAAGGATGCCGTTTTTTTCTTTTTGAACTACGGGACCCTGATAAATAAATAAATGCAACATTTTTAAGGCATTAAAAATCAATTCGGTACTCAAAATACATTGGCAATTTTAATGCCTCGTACATGCCAGCACAATGCAAGTAGCGTTACGTAGATCTAAGTGCACAATGAGCAGGTGAATTGGAGCTTGGTGAATGGTGAAAGGATCGCGGTAGGAAAGTTGCGACGAATGTCCTCAAATCCTTCGCTTCTCTGTTCGCCGTTCTGCGGTCGCCGGCCGAGCAATTTAACTTGCAGACGAAAAAAAAATACAAAGGAACATTCTGCATCGTCTAACGAGAGTAGTGTTTTTGATTGAGCTCCGAAATATTCAAATATCGATGTGGTTGAAGTTCGCAACGTTGCGACGCAACGGAAATCATTATTTTTTCATTTCTCTATTTCTTTTTCACTGAAATGGTAATTAAAATACTTCAATAATTATAGAAATCTTTATTGTGATAATGTTGAATTTATATCTGAAAAAAAAATATTTTGCCGAATAATAGGATTTGAGGAAATAAAAAAATGAAAAAAGAAATTTCGTTTCCCAAACAAACCCAAACGATGCGAACTTCAAGTCCATAAATATCGAGTTCAAACATAGATCCGGATCGATCACGATGGGATTTGCAAAAACTTGAAAACTCAAATAAAAAAACCCAAAAACACAATGTACAGGGTGTCCCAGGTAAGAATGTCATCCGTGAAATGGGGAGTTGAGCGTGAAATTCTGAGGCGATTGATATAAGCATGTACGGTTCCCGGAGCAACCCCTGAATTGTTATTAATTTTTAAAGGCAGCTAATCAGGCGCGCCCCTTCAGCGGGCTTAAACTTGAAATAATTATTATATTTAGACGTTTATTGTCATATCGCAAGTCCATGACGATGTAATTTTATACCTTGAAGACAAATCCACAATTTAATTCGCATTGAACTCTCTATTTCTAGGGAGAAATGTTGAAAAAATCTTCTGGAAAGGTTTTTCCTATTTTCCCAGTCTAATTTTGCACTTTCGGCAAAAACTCGGGCATATTCGTATTCAGCGGAAAATTTCCGATCAAATACACCCTTTTAACAGTTTAAAAACGGAAAAAAATTTTTTTCGGCTTTCCTGGCAACTTTTTCAGAATCTCAAAAATCACGATATTTCAAAAGGTCGTAGAGTAGGCTCCTTCTATGCGATGGAGATTTATTTGGTGTGTTTCAAGAAGGTTTTTGCCTGACTTAAATAATCGCGTTGGATTCGTATCGATACCTCGTATAGTTTCCCCGGAAAGTCTACTTGAAAAATCGCAAAAAAAGAAGCAAAGGGGTATGTATGGAAAAATTCGCAAAAATCGATGGTCGAACTTTGAAATTCTGCCAAAAATCGAAAAATCATAGGATTTGAATTTTTTAAAAAGCATTTTGAAGAGAAAATCATAACGAAGAGATTGAGCACAGAGTGGAGTGCCAAATCCTAAAGAAAAAAAAGATATCGATGGTTTAGTGAAAAAACTTTTTTTTCCCACAAATCCAAAAAAATTTCCGATTTTTCATATTTTTTTTATAGCCCCCTTTCGATGTAATTTGATCCCCTGAACACGAATCCACCATTCATTTCCCCCCAAACCCAAAATTTCCATGAAAAAATCGTGTTTTTAGAAGTTATTTACGATTTTTGTTTGTAAAACTCAATATACCTTGAGTTTTCCAACGATTGCTGATGAATTCTTAGTGTAAATAAGCCTTAGTTTAAATAAACCTGGTTTAAATTTAAATAAGGCTAGGACGTTTTAGCCATCACGAGTGGTGACGTTGTCCAGTTAGTCGATAGGGGAAATTTCAATGGATTTGAAGTTACCATCGTTGCGACCCAATGAAATTTCTTATCTCATTTTTTCATTTCCATAGTTCCATCATTTTGGGAAATATTTTTGTTCACATTTCCACTCTAAATAATTGTAATCAAAATGCGAATAATTATGAAGGTATTTTACTTACAATTTCGATGAAAAAAAATACATAAATTGAAAAATAATAATTTTCGTTGCGCTGTAACGTTGCGAACTTTAATCTTATAAATTTAGAATATAATTGTACTAGCCTATGGCAATACTGTACTGAGTTGCATTTTACACTCGAATATGCATTTTTATATACGTTTTTTTAAATCCCAATACACTGCAAAGACCACAAGTATCTTTTTAGGCTGAAAGGCATAAATTCGTGAAGGATATTAAAGTACAGAGGGCGACGAGATTGCAGAGGGTGGCAAAAAAAAATCTTTATAACTCGAAGAAAAAGATGGCGGCAAGGACAGGAGGAGGGATGGGAATGAAGAGAAGAAGGGAAAGAAAGAGAATGGACACATGCGGCCACGAGCAGGTTCAGCAGGGTCGCGCAACCTGCATCGATTAAACAAACCACTCCATCTTCGACCTTCGACCCCTTTCTCCTCTGAGTAAAAAGAGGGATGGCCGACGTCCATTTCCTCCAATTCCAGTCGCGTCCACGCCACATATACATTTTTACATATTTTTTTCCAAATTATATTCTAGTTACACTTTTAGTAACACGAAACGAAATTTTTTTTTTTTCGGATTTCGAAATTTGCCAAATTTCCTTCGGCAAATTTGAACAACGAAAATCGTACCACAAATTACATACATTGCGACATTTTTCCCAGATTATATTCTAGTTACGCTTTTAGTAACACGAAACGAAATTTCTTTTTTTCGGATTTCGAAATCTGCCAAATTTCCTTTGGCAGATTTGAGCGACGAAAATCGTGCCACATATTCCATAAATTGCGACATTATTTACCAGATTATATTCTAGTTACGCTTTTAGTAACATGCAACGAACTTTTAGTAGTATGCAACGAAAATTACTTTTTTCGGATTTCCCAAATTTCCTTTGGCAAATTTGAGGGACGAAAATCGTGCAAATCATTATTTGAATTATCGTTTAATCATTCCAATTCTGCCATATGTGATTTTTGATAATAATTAAAATATAGAAGCCGAAAAAAAATTCGTTGCAAACTTCAAACCTATAAATATACATCGATTTTCCTGTCAGACGAGGATTTTCATCAACGTCAACGACATAGAATTTCTAAACGATGTTGACGTGTTCATCATTCGGATTTCATGAAAATGATTTTTTTAATTCCAAAAACTTTTTCTGACAAGTTGAAACTAGGATAATTATGCAAATTTTTCAAAGATCTATTTCGTAGTGATTGACAACCAATCTGTAACATATGATTTTTATATTCATGAAAAAAAGAAATAAAATAATTTTTTCGTTTTAACGATGCAAACATTTTTTTCTATTATATATTTCCATTGCTATGAAGGGAAAGGTTTTTCTCGTCCGAACGGTACTGACTACTTTCACTTAATCACAATTTCTCGTCTGATCACCGTGGACCATTTCCACTGCGATTACCTCCAACCGGTTTCACAATTTCAATGCGTTCGGGTTTTTTTTTACCCTATTACAAAGACAAGGAGTAATATCGTTTTTTATTAAAGGATAGTTTCATGGGATTGCATTGTTTGAATGTAACAGGAACCAGTTTCTCTCGGTTGAAATCTTCTTCGACACATTTCGTTGGAACTGCCTCAACCATATTTTTAATCGTTTTAATCTAGTTGGAGAACATGTTACTGAATTTATAAAAAAACCATTTTCTATATTTATCAAAACGGCGTAATAGAAAAGAAAAAAAGATAGCATTGTTTAAAAGGTATTTTTCTTATTTTTTTTTTATTATCGAAAGAGTTCTTTTACGAGACGAGATAAATATCTAATTGAAATGCATAAAAACGTTTACCCGATTTTTTTAAAACCTTAATTAATTCTTCAAAAAATAACGCAACCCAAACAAATTAGTCATTCTTAGAAGAATTAATTTTTGTAGCATTCCAATTGTGCAAATGTTATCGTTATTCTAATAATGCGAAAGATTTTTTTATAATTTTAAGTCGTTATTTCTATTACTATTATGTTATTTTATTATAAATTATTATAGTAATCTCGATAAAATAAATATTGTTAATTAGTATATTTTTTGTACTATTTTCATCCCGCTATCGTAGCCCCCGAAGGGTTCCCCGAACAAATAGATATTAATTATGTATTACAAATATATTTAGAAAATTGCTACATAAAATTGTAAAAAAATCTTGTAAACAATTGAGGAATTAATGACTTTGAAGCGTGGAACACAACGAAAAGTAATTCTTTCAAATAATTAGTATCTTGAGTACTGAATAATTTTTTTTTTTTTCAATACTACGGGAAGGTAAATGATTCGTAACGGGATTAAAGTTTACTCCGATGAAAGGCAACGGAAATTCTTTTTAAATTCTTCAATCTTTTCCATCCAAAATCACATTTTGCATATTCAAATCGTAGATTGGAATATTGGTAGTTTTGGCTATATTTTTTGTATTATTTTCATCCTGCTATCGGAAAATAAAAATGTTTCAAATGAAACATTTCAAATTTTTTTCAAATGACAGATTTCAAGTTTCTTTCAAATGAAACATTTCAAATTTCTTTCAAATGAAACATTTCAAATTTCTTTCAAATGAAAGATTTTTAATTTCTTTCAAATGAAAGATTTCAAATTTCTTTCAAATGAAAGATTTTTAATTTCTTTCAAATGAAAGATTTTTAATTTCTTTCAAATGAAAGATTTTTAATTTCTTTCAAATGAAAGATTTCAAATTTCTTTCGAATGAAATCTTTCAAATTTCTTTCATTTGAAATCTTTCAAACGACACAAAAGCGTTTGAAAAAACCAAAAAGCGCCTTTATTGTCACTTCAACGAGACAAAAAAAATGAAATGAAATTCCATTTAAATTCGATTACGTAGAGCTTCACGATCTTGGTCTGACCTTGGATAGATCGCTGTTATTTTCCGTTTTTAAATAGCGGTGATAATAAATGATTTATATTTGTATTCGTGGGAGTTGCGGCCACGTGTATTTCGGACAGGTGCGTTGATGGTTCAGGTGGCAGAGCCCCTGGTGAGCTTTTATACGTTTCTATGAATACGTACTCGAAGGGAATGTATATCCCTTCCCCGCACGAGGCAAGTTTCTCACGCAGGTTGCGTTCGCGTGCGAGCTCTTGCCACGATCTATCAGATAGGGTGTCAAATCTCCCTAGTCGAACAAACATTTAAAAGCCAGAGAAGATACGACTCCCGTTCACCTCTAACCATTTACCGACCATACAAAAAAGCCAAAAACAAACATTACTGAAGATAGAAAAATGGTCTTCACGTAAAACCCTTCGCGTTTTTCCAAAATTATTTTTTTCAAATTGTGGTGCTATTTCGTAATAAATTTATCCGATTCACTTTAAAATTTGCCAAAAGCCACATTATTTCTAACATTTTCTACTCAATCACATTTTTTTTAACGAATTCATATTTGTTAACGATTAAATAGCAAAGCTGATTTAAAAAAAGCTGAAATTTTCTTTCAGCTTGGATCTTTCGTATTTTTCAAAACGCCCCTTAAAACTCTGAAAAAATCAAATTTCTAACTTAACGTAAAAAGAATATACGGTCGTTTATGTCGCAAAAAAAACGTTTATTTAAACTCTCAAGAGAATCAAAATTTATAGGGTATTTTCCGTTGACCTAAAACTATGAAATTTGGCAAGTAATAACGTCTTATACTACAAGTATAGAGAAAAATCTCAAAACTATACATTTGTAATTAAATCTTTAAAAAACCCGAAAAAAACTGCGAGAGTGGATTCTTGAACTATTTATAAAATGTTTTATAATTTATTTACAAATCAGTACGGAACCCTCGGTGGGTGAGTCCGACTCGCACTTTTCCGAGTTTTTAAAACAATTTATCGCACGGAATAGAAAAATTGATGAACCACTATGAACATTAATATTCAGCGATATAGGCCTGAGTAGGAAACCCGAACTTCGATTGACCAGAAGGCTCAAAATTCCGAATTTTAATATTCCGAAACTACAAATTTCGTAAATCTTTACAAAATTTGTTTGGGTTTGTTGGGGGTCGGGTAGGAAACCCGAATTTCAAATGACCAGACGGCTCAAAATTCCGAATTTGAATATACGAAAACTACAAATTTCGTGAATTTTTGGGTTTTGTTTGGGTTCGTTTAAAATCAAGGCGTCAAAATCAAACTAACGACCCCAAACAAACCCAAACAAATTTCATAAGCCTTTACGAAATGTTCAAAATTCGTAGTTTCGGAATATTCAAATTCGGAATTTTGAGCCTTCTGGTTATTCGAAGTTCGGGTTTCCTACCTCAACCCTCTGTTTGGGTTCATTAGTTCCATTTTAAACCCTTCATTTTAAACAAACCGAAAAATTTACGAAATTTGTAGTTTCGGTATATTCAAATTCGGAATTTTGAGCCTTCTGGACATTCGATATTCGGATTTCCTATTCGACCCCACCGATATGACGAATAGTCTGGTTTCGTAGTTCTTACTGTTCGAGCCCATAAGCTTCCTCCAATCATCACAACGTTGAAATTGATACCACACGTCCGGGGACAATTGCACAACACATTATCAAATCAAGTACGAACGAGTACACGAGCTATCCGAAATAGAATAGTTTTTGCACCACAGTGCAAGTTGCGATGACCGTTGCGACGACAGCTTCAATTGCAACATCGTCCTGAATTTCTTAAGGGCATGACGAACATCGACATAACCTCACAAATTTATGGGCTTTAAGTTCGCATCGTTGCGACGCAATGAAATTTCTTTTCTCATTTTTTAATATTTTTTTACATCCATTCGGCAAAATAGATTTTTTCAGATTTTAATTCTAAGTTATCAAAATAAATATTTATATAATTTTTAAAGTATTTTACTTACGATTTTAGTGAAAAAAAAAATAGGGAAATTAAAATATAAGAATTTTCGTTGCGTCGCAACGTTACGAACTTCAATCTCATACAAATTTTCAAAATCCATTTTCGTGGCGTCGATTGAGTTTCCGGCGAAAAATCGAGCATCAGTCTTCGTAGAATTTATAGAGACAGAAATAGATGCTTGAATTTTACGATAAAAATGTTTCGTCCTTGAGAAATTGCGATTTAAAAATTTCGATTATTTCGCTCGCACTCTCGTGTCACGTGGTACGTCTTCGACATGTCCTTAATTCCATTTTTCTTTTCTAAATCCACGCTGTCTTTTTGGTGAACCTCGAAGCGAAAAGCTGTTGAAAAAAAGGTTGTTCCAATAATTACATTACGCCTGAACATTTTGACATGGGAATATGATGAATCGCTGATGTTCGATACAATTTATGTGTCAGACCAGAGAACTCTTTATTATTCGGTGCACAGGTGTTTTGACGTCTTCGCGCATACATTTTGTACTCATCGTTTACATAGATAAATATGTACACACGGAGTGACACGCAAAGTGACAAAACCACTTTTTACATCCTTCGATTCCTGCACCATCTCGTGAACTTTTTTATCAATTTGAAATATCTCAAAAAAACCTTTTTTTACAATGAGATTGAAGTTCGCAACCTTGCGACCCAACGAAAATAATTATTTTTGAATTTCTCTATTTCTTTTTCACTCTAATCGTAATTAAAATACCTCAATAAATATGTAAATCTTTATTGCGATGACCTAGAATTCAAATATGAAAAACAAATATTTCGCCAAATAATAGATCTACGAAAATTTCAAAAATGAGAAAAAAAATTTCGTTGCGTCGCAACGATGCGAACTTTAAGTCCATTTTCTTAATTATTACACACCTACTTTTCTACTTTCGATTAAAGTGTAAGGCATTACGTTAGAATTTCCAATTTTCTTTCAGACATTGAATTTCGCAACGAAGAACGAAAATAATTTTTTTTTCAATTAATCTATATTTTTTTCACCGAAATTGTAAATTAAATACTTCAATGATTATTCAAATTATTATTCAAATATTTCAAAGTTCAAATCTGAAAAAAAATATTTCCACCATAATGAAACTAAGAAAGGAAACGAAAAATAAAAAAAGAAATTTAATTGCGTCGCATCGCCGCGAACTTCAAGTCGATTTTACTTACCGCTCAACAGTTCACGTCATAACGATTATACGTGTCGTAATAATGACGCGGAAAGTACATACAAAAAAAAAAAAAAACAATTAAAAAATCCTTTTTGTCTCGAATCTTAAAAAAAAATTCGTATTACGTACAAAACGGTAATTCGGATAGACATTGACGCGAACCATCAAGATTTTCCTCTTGGAGCTTCCACTTTCAAAATCGCCCTGTACGAACACGTACACCCACACATACACACGGACGATTTCATGTAACGAGATTGCTCGGTTGCAACTGGGACGAGTGTAAAGCACATGCGCGAGCTTTTCAAAGGGGCGGAACGAAGCTTTATCATTCCAGCCAATGAGGCATTAAGGGGGTGGTTACTATCGAAGCTTTCTTAGTCAGAAAGACAGGTGATTTTACCTGGATATTTCTCGACATACCAATGAAAAATTCGGGCAAGCTATTTTTCTTCCGCCATAACGCAGATACGGTAAACTGGCTCCACTTATCACTCGCGATCGCCTGCCAAGTCGCGATAAAGAAAAGAAGTCCAGGCATCCCGGTACGTTTTTCTTTTTTTTTTTTTTTTTAATTCTCCGCGAATGCATAAAAGATGCACATAGATTCATTCGCTTGTCGCGATTTATCAATTCCTCAAACATATGGCCGGCATCGTGATACGAATATTTTTGAAATTCCGCACGAGTTTGCGACGTTGTGACGCAGACAGGATCTGAAATATTTCCCTTTTTTTTTTTAAGGCAGAAGACCATTTACAAGCTCGATAATGATGAGTTACTTTTTATTTTATTTTTTTTTTTTCATAGATGAAATACACTTAGAAATTTGGATTTTTTAATATGTTTTGTTTCATATTTTTATTGTTTGAAAAAAAATATATATATGTTACCGGCCAAAACCGATTTTAGGCTAAACTAGTTCATCCTATATGCTATCGGATAAATCGGATAAACCGTATTTCTCACTCCCCGCGCGTTTGTTTGGGTTTGTTTATTTTTTTTCATGCAAATTTCCCATAGTCTAAATAAATGTTTAAAAGATTTCAAAAAATTGCCGCACTGCTCGAGTCCTCCTTTACCCTGGAATTATCGAAAAAATAAAATCACAATGATTCTTAAAGGCAAAACCCGTACGATTTTGGTGAACCATGATTTTTGAAATATGTGCAAAATCCAGCAATTGGCAGCATAATAAAGTCAATTTTGTGATCTTTCATGAAATTTTTGATATATTTGAAGGCAAAAATAGGTTTTATTTTTGGAATTCAAAATAATATTGAGGTTGACCAACAAACTGCTGATGTAACGAAAATGTGCGACAAATTTCATCGAAATCGGTGGAATCGGAGCAATCACTCCAGCAGTTGGGAAAAACTTAGTTTTGAAAAAAAACTCGCCAAAAGTTGCTCTGTTTACTCGACACGAAAGCTCTCGGCGTCATTTTGCGATAAATCCAACAATTTTTGGAATTTCGCTGTAAAAATAGAATACAATATTATTAAAAAATTTATCTACCTATTTAAGAGAAAAAAAAATCGATTTCTTCAAATTTGTAAATGGTCTTCCTGCCTTAAGAGACCTGATATAACTTCAAATAATTTTGAAAGGATTCTGTTCGCTACGGCGTTGCGATGCTGATGATTATCTTCAGTGATAGAGAATGGTTTTCCAATTTCTTTTAAACAAGGAAAAAGAGAGATGATGATGATTATATAATTTATTATGCCCTAGTCTTAAACTTTCGGGCAAAAAAAAAAGTAACAAAAATAACGTAGAAACTTAAACATAACTTAAAATTAATATACACAAAGAAAATAATAATAATTATAATGACAAAAAATAACAATAATAATGATAATAAAAATAATAAACAGAAGAGAGAGAGAGAGAGAGAGCAAAACAGAATCTTAGAGCCAAAACTACCATACAATACGAAAATATCGACACGCCATATTGGACGTCATTTTTTTGTTCCGAAGACTTCTTTTTATCTCTTCGAGCGTTTTGTATTCTCAAGCCCTCCAACATAGCCGGGACAAAAAATGGGACTGGCTATCTCGCAGTCTAGTGAATAATTATTTTTTCAACTTCTCAACGTACCACTTTGGCCCTCAATCAACTGACTGAAAAGAACAGTTCTCGGAACGGCGGAACCACACACGTGGATTTAAATGGCCCACTTGTATTCAGAGATGACGTCGAAGACACTTTTGTCCTAGGATTATCCTATTTCAAAATTTGGGGAATGTTTGAATTAGTAACGTGAACTGTAAAAAATGGCGTCTGTAAAAAAATCTGTAAAAAAAGGCGTAAAACTGTAAAAAACAGGCGTCGACGACACTTTTGTCATAGGGTTACCTTATACTTCAAAATTTGTTGAATGTTTGAATTAGCAACGTGAACTGTAATAGATGTAAAAATATGTCTCAGATTTTTTGTGATTTTTAGGGTTTGTTTTGGTTTGTTTGAGTTTGTTTGGGTTAAGTAAAAATCTGTAAAAAAAAAGCGTAAAACTGTGAAAAAGGCGTCGAAGACACTTTTGTTCTAGGGTTACCTTATACTTCAAAATTTGTTGAATATTTGAATTAGCAACGTGAACTGTAATAGATGTAAAAATATGTCTCCAATTTTTTGTGATTTTTAGGGTTAAGGTGTGATTATTTGGGTTTGTTTGGGCTCAGTAAAAAACTGTAAAAAAAAAAGCGTAGAACGATAAAAAAAGGCGTCGAAGACACTGTTGTCCCAGGGTTACCTTATACTTCAAAATTTGTTGAATGTTTGAATTAGCAACGTGAACTGTAATAGATTTAAAAATATTTCTCCAATTTTTTGTGATTTTTTGTGTTTGTTTGGGTTTGTTTGGGTTAACCATCCTCAAAAGGAAAAAAACGAAACCCTTATAGGATGACATTATCGTCCGTCCGACCGTCTGTCTGTCGAGACCCTTTATCTCAAGAACGCGTGGAGATATCGAGTTGAAATTAAAACCATATACTCAGGGCTACAGTCCCTTAAA
Source organism: Ophioninae sp. B BG-2022a (assembly GCA_030522765.1). Lineage (NCBI taxonomy): Eukaryota > Metazoa > Arthropoda > Insecta > Hymenoptera > Ichneumonidae > Ophioninae sp. B BG-2022a. The sequence goes on along the minus strand of JAPYZJ010003958.1, from coordinate 2,485 downwards.
GCTCTGAAAAAAATCAAACTTCTAAGTTAACGTAAAAAGAAGATACGTTTCTGCCGCAAAAAAAACGTATATTTCAACTTTCAAGGGAATCAAAATTTCCAGGGTATTTTCCGTTGACATAAAACTATGAAATTTGGCAAGTAATAACGTCTTATACTACAAGTATAGAAAAAAATCTCAAAACTATACATTTGTAATTAAATCTTTAAAAAACTCGAAAAAAACTGCGAGACTGGATTCCTCATTTATTCATAATAAATATATATACATAAATTTATATATAAATAAATAGTAAATTTATATATAAATAAATAGTAAATTTATATATAAATAAATAGTAAATTTCTATATAAATAAATAGTAAACTCATATATAAATAAATAGTAAATTTCTATATAAATAAACCCAAACAAATCCAAACAAAATTTATACGAACCCCTCGATGGGCGAGTCCGACTCGCACTTTTCCGAGTTTTTTTATGGAATCTTCCGCCCAGTTGACGAGTTTTACATTTTTGTATACGTAAATATCAAAGTCAAATCTTAGACTCACAAAATGTTTAACCATCGATACATGCACATCTATCGATTATTGAGTGAAAATCCCCCAAAAAAAAAAAACAACATCAATATTCTCTTCGCCGAATCTCTCGATCAGTTTTTCGACAATTCCATTGGGTCTCGGATGCAGCACTCTAACCTTTGTCCTAGATGTAACGAGAGCCATAGTATGCCTGATAAGGTGAATGTACGCGTCGATCACGAATGGCAAATCTGCGTTTGTTACTCACTCTAACATGCGCACTGACGTCAGCCGTGAAGATCGCAAAATGCACGGAGCATGAAGAATGTTAAGGGCAAGAACGAAAAAAAAAAACGAAAAATAGTAATATTCTTACCAAGATAAAAAAATCTGCGTTTTCAATTAAACGCAATTGTCTGCATTTTCAAAGTGAAATAAAGTTGCCGGATTTGCGTTCAATCGTGTCGTTACTCCCGGATGTACGAAATATTTTCTTTTCGGTACTTAAATAAAAGACCGACGCTTTCGAAACTTTAAAAATGTGAAAAAAATGGCATTGAAATAAATTTGGATTTGTATTGCTACGTTCGATATTTGGAATACCGATATCTTTCGTTCGTACGAAACGTGTCGGGCATTCGCTACGACCATTGAATACTCATTCGGTATGCAGATCGCAAATCGTCGTTAAATGCATTGAACTTTTACTATCGATAGCAATAGGGCTTAATATTGGTATCATACATTCTGCTCTGACGACACTGTTATATTTAGTATTAATGATAATTATGATGATAAGAATAATAATAGCCAACAATCATATCGATAACAACGCAGCCATCACAATAATCCTTTTAATCATTATTATAAGAGCTATAATTTTTATCACCTTCCTGTTCAACGTAGTTTTTGTTAACTCTACTACTACATCTATTTATTGATTGCAATTTTCACATTGCAACGAAAATAATAATTTTTTAATTTCTCTATTTTTTTCACCGAAATCGTAAGTAAAATTCTCCAATAATTATTTATTGATTGCAATTTTTACATTGCAACGAAAATATATATTTTTTTATATCTCTATTTTTTTCACCGAAATCGTAAGTAAAATATCTAAATAATTGTTCTAATATTTATTGCGGTAATCTAGCATTCAAATCCGAAGATAAATATTTCGAAAAATAATGAAACTAAGGGATTTAAAAAAATGAGAAACGAAATTTAATTGCGGTGCAACGATGCGAACTCCATGCATATACTCATATGGTGATTAAAAAGAAACCATGTAAAAATAATAATGATGTTATATGAGATTATTGATATTTTTATCACGTTTTATTATTATTGTTAAAGAAAAAGCTCCAAATAGCAGCTTTCATGTCGAGGTCCAATACAGATCTTTCGACGTCAATTTAAGGATGTTCTTGGGTTATACGAATTTAAAGATTAATTGTTTAAAGTTTGTATGAACCTTCCGAACAATCATACAAATCGTGATATTCGTTGTAAAAAATCGTCTTTTTTCATAACTTCCTATAAGATCTCATGTTAATGTTGCCATTTTCACCACTGAATATTTCGATTACCGAACGGTGAAACCTTTTCAAATTTTTTATACATTATAATTATGACGCTCAAAAAAATTCACGTAATTTTTCAAACAATTATCTTTGAAAAATTGTATCTGATGATTTTGCCTTTACTTTGTATATACTACCGTAAAACGGGGCTACTTTGCACATATTTCGATAGTTTTTTGGGAATTACTTTTTTTTAACAACCAAAATTAATGATGTTTTTGTTCCAAGAGAACAATGTATCCTTTAACTATCAATTTCATACCAATATCAAGCCCTACAGCCCCCCCCCCACAATTATATATATATTTTTTATTTATGTGTCAAAGTAACCCCGACGTGGGGTTTCTTTGACAAGGCATTAAAATGCAAGCAACGTCAA
>JAPYZJ010003957.1:0-14826 GCA_030522765.1 Ophioninae sp. B BG-2022a | reverse complement strand
GCAAGTAACTTAAGTACCTTTTTAAAACTGACCAAAGTTCCTGTAGTATCTTATTAAAGTAAAGGTTTATTATACATAGTTTTATACTGTTCCATATTTCCATAATCCATATATTTCCATAATCCATATACGTTGATTTTGTTTTTGGGAAAATTTTATATTGTAAATTAATATATGTAAAACAAAACTATCGACAACTTAAGCGCAACTAAATGACTGATAAATACATAAAAAGAGAAATTTTTTATTTACATTATCTTTTTTTTTATAACACAAAAACAAAATGGTATTCCATATTTGGTTACTTTCCTCTAAAGTTAGAACAAGTGGATAACGAAAACACGAATAATCCGGGACGTACCGTAACGGCGATCGGAATTACTCGCTAAATAATTATAGGGCGAGCTCGCACGGGTTCGACAAGTAAGACGATAGCCTGGCTCGCGAAAAAAAAAATTCTCATGGGAAGCCTTACGACTCTCCGATACCGTTCGTAGACTTGGAAAAAGTACGTTGATCAACAGTCGACATCGTCTTACAACGAGGGGGACGGAGACAATGATACGAGTCTGCTATGGTCAGACGACAGAAAATCTGGGCGTGAGAAGATTTTGCCTCGTCGAGGCGTCACGATTTCTCACATTAGACGGGTTTCGATATCCGAACGAAGCCGATTACGCTATCACGGAAATGTTGCTCCTCCATGTTACTTCCTGTGGTCAGATACCGTCTTCCTATAATAGAATTAGATTAGGTCGACGCGGGATAGTTCAACGGTTGAAGATTTTTCATTTTAATTGCTCCCTTTACGTATCGCTGGATGGATATTGAAAAATCGCCGAAAATCTTGAAAACTTGCTTAATTATAGTTCTTCGTAAAATAATAATTGAGCGAATAATTATTATTCGTAATTATTCAATTATTATTTTACGAATGCTTATAATTAGTACAATAATATTTGAATAATTAATTGAATGATTGAATAATTAATTGAATTTTAGGAATAATTATTATTTGTAAAATAATCATTGAATAATTCATAATACGAATAATACCTACTCTTCATATACTCGGGCATATTCGTAATCAGCAGAAAATTTCCGATCAAATAGACCCTTTTAAGAGTTTAAAAATAGAAAAAAATATGTTCCGACTTTCCCGGCCACTTTTCCGGAATCTCAAAGATCAGGAAATTTCAAAGGGTCGTAGGGTGAGCTTCTTATTAGCTATGGAGATTCATTTGGTGGGTTTGGAAAAGGTTTTTGCCTGGCTTAAATAATGGCGTTGGATTCGTATCGATATCTCGAATAGTTTTCTCGGAAAATCCACTTGAAAAACCGCAAAAAAAGAGGCAAAGGGGTATGTATGGAAAAATTGGCAAAATCGGTGGTCCAACTTTGAAATTCTGCCAAAAATCGAAAAATCATCAGATTTCATTAATTAAAAAAGCATTTTGAAGAGAAAATCATAACGAAGAGATTGAGCATAAAGTGGAGTACTAAATCCTGAAGGAAAAAAGTTATCTATGATTTAGTGAAAAAACTTTTTTTGCCCTAAAATAAAAAAAAAAATTTGTATTCAATATTTTTCTTAATGGTCTATTTTGATGTAATTTGATCCCCTGAGCACAAATCTATCATTAATTTTCCCCAAAACCCAACATTTTCATGAACAAATCGTAAAAAACTTCTAAAAACAAGATTTTCACGATTTTTTCATGGGAATGTTGGGTTTTGGGCGCTATTAATGGTGAATTCGTATTCAGAGACTCAAATTACATCAAAATAGACCATTAAAAAACATATAAAAAATCCAAAATATATTTGGATTTTTGGGCAAAATACGTTTTTCCACTAAATCATCGATAACTTTTTTCCTTTTATGATTAGCGACTCCACTTTGTGCTCAAACTCTTCCTTATAATTTTTTCTTCAAAATGCTTTTTCAATAATTAAAATCCGATGATTTTTCGATTTTTGGCAGAATTTCAAAGTTGGACCATCGATTTTTGCTAATTTTTCCATACACACCCCTTTGCCTCTTTTTTTGCCATTTTTCAAATGAACTTTCCGAGAAAACTAGACGAGAAATCGATATGATTCCAACGCCATTATTTAAGTCAGGCAAAAACCTTTTTCAAACACACTAAATAAATCGCCATCGCATAGAAGAAGCCTACTCTACGACCTTTTGAAATATCATGATTTCTGAGATGCTGGAAAAGTGGCCAGAGAAGACGAAAAAATTTTTTCCCGTTTTTAGACTTTTAAAAGGCTCTATTTAATCGGAAATTTTCCGCTGATTACGAAGATGCCCGAAATTTTGCCGAAAGTGCAAAATGAGACTGGGAAAATACGAAAAACCTTTCTAGAATATTTTTTCGACATTTTTCCCTAGAAATGGAGTGGGTTTGTCTTCAAAGTATAAAAATACATCCACATGGACCTGCGATCTGACACTAAACGTCCATGAAATCCAATTATCGGCACATTGAATAAAATTAACCAGTCGTTTGAAAACTCCTTTACTATCGTATTTTTGGTGATGAAACCCGAAGGCTCACTTGTCAATTCGATACGAAGTTACGTTTTTCAAAATCGTCTATCTCTAAGATAATTGAACTGCAGTTTTTTCGTAGATCGTACGATCGTCAACAAATACGCGTACGTATAAGTAAAATAGGGTATAACACGAGCGGGGAGCACGCCCCCGAAGAGTAGCGTTACGAATGTCTCTGTAAAGTGTTCAGTCAAGCGCAAGCACCTATTTATACGAGTGGAGGAAAAAGGGCGAAAAGACAGGGGCTAGTTGTACGAGGGAAGGACGGAAAATGAGAAGGAGCGAGGGAGAGTGGTTCCGGAGACTACGGAGATATACCAAGAGGAAAAGAGAGAAACGTAATGGAGAGGAAAGGATCGTAGGTTGCTTGGACAACCGGGCACGTTCCTGACGCTTGTGTATATGTAGAAACGTTTTGTATTTGTAGAAACATAGTTATTGTCCGTAGGAGTGAGGGGTGACACGGTCACCCGTTGCGCTTGGCCCTATCGTCCCCAAAATCGTTGCATCTGCCTTCGATTTATTTCCCATCGTAATTAATGATCCCCCCAAAAAAAACTTTAGAAAAATAAAAAAATAATGCTGAGTAACAAAAAGTTGTTTGCAAACATCATTAGTCGTTTTAACATATAAAATTGTTACGAAACCCGAATTTCATTTGAATGATTATTGTAAAATTTCAACGTACGAAAGAGGTGAAATAACTTTTTGTGAAAAAGACAAGTAACTGTACTAGAATTGTACATGAAATCGTCAAATCCTAGTAATAACATTTTTCGCAACATTTTACTTAAAAAAACTGTTAATGATTCTCGTCCCCAAATTCGTTGCATCTGCCTTCGATTTATTTTCCATCGTAATTAATGATCCCCCCAAAAAAAACTTTAGAAAAATAAAAAAACAACGCCGAGTAATAAAAAGTTATTTGCAAACATCATTAGTCGTTTTACCATATAAAATTGTTACGAAACCCGGATTTCATTTGGATGATTATTTAAAAATTACAATGAACAAAAGAGGTGAAATAACTTTTTGTGAAAAAGACGAGTAACTACTAGAATTGTACATGAAATCGTCAAATCCTAGAAATAATATTTTTTGCAACATTTTACTTTAAAAAACTGTTGACGATTCTCGCCCTCTCCGAATCCCAGGGAATCATCATCCACTGGCAAGTCTTCCCGAGTACTCCGAGACCACTAAAAAAGTGGATATTTCCAGGGTCACCTGAGCTGAGGATTGGTCGTCAAGACTAGACTAGTGAATTAGCCCAATACTGAATATCGATAAACCCAAACAAACCCAAACAACCACGAACCCCTCAGTGCCTCTGAGTAATCGTCTTTCTAATCTAAATTCAAAAATGGTTTCCATTCGGTCTCTCTGGTAGCCTCGTTAAAATCGACGAATCTAAAATACCGGGACGCGGTGAATATACGAGGGACGTAATATAAATGGGACAATAGACGGTACGTCAAAGCGCTTTCGAGTGCATGACGGGGAGTGCGCTATAAATGCATCCTCGCTTGCAACGGGACATACTAGAACAGGGAAAGTCACGTTTTGTTGATTCGAACTTTGTATACAAACAAGTATAAACGTACGAGTCAAAGTTCAGGAAATTCGGAACGACAGTGCCTCCACCCGGATATATGTGATTCACACTTGGCCCTTCCTCGTTTTCACCCTACTAATCAACTTTATTTTGACAGGCTAGTTGTGAAAGACGATTGCATCTGTCGCTTTTATTTCTTCCCCGATATATCTTCGTTTCACCTCTTTTTTACAATCTTGCATTATACATATGTATAAATAAGCATCTAAAAATTGACTTAAAAGAAAACGTCAAAATTTCACTTCTACCCGGGAAAAAAAAGTTAAATTCCAAACACGAAACTTTTTTTGTGCATTTTTGTATCGAAAAAAAATCCCTAACGGTTTTAATCTGGACAAAACCTTTTCGAGGGTTTCTCAACCCAAACAAACCCAAACCAACTCTTTTAGAGTTTTATTGCACGTCCTCGTAGTACATTTTTCAATAATTCAAATTCCGACGAGCAAGAAATTATGATATTCTTACTATCATCTTACAACGTAATGGAAACATTGATCGAGAAGAAGTTCGAAGATGAAAGCAATTTGAGAAAGATAGAAAAAGAAAATATGAGAGGGATAAAACGGGCTGTGAAGGAGGGTAATTTCAGGCAGGGATAGGACTAAATGACGTTGGGAATGAGAGAGCGGTTGCCTCATCTTGATTGCAGTGTTCAACCTCGTGCGGGTCCACTTTGAAGAATCTGCAGGTTGCGAGACCGTTTTCGAAGGTCGTGTCTACAAACGTCGAAGACCGGATGTACAGTGCGTACTTGTTTCACGAACCCAGGCAGGTCCACCACAACCTTTCGATCCAATTTATGGTCTTTGTTTTTTTAATTTTCCCATGAGAATTCTTTTTTCAATCGTGATATATTAATGTTCGACCCGAGCGATTTAAGTCTAAGTTCTAAGTCGTTCCAACTCTCCTTTGAACGTTCTCCGTTGCCAAAAAGAACGAAGAGCGTCAGTGGATTTTCCAGTGAATGGTACGTACGCCCGGAATTTAATATTACATTTGGAGTGCATACCGAGCTGGCGTCCAACTCGTCGAAACTATTTAATCGTTAACCCCTCGGCGAAATAACGAAAAAGAATTTAAGAACGCAACCCCCTTTGATCGAAGGGAGGACCCATCTGTGAGCGCACGCTCGACCATGGAGCGTTTTCGTTCGCTGCCCTCTACGTTTTATTAATTTACTTCGGTGGGACGATCAGCCATCCTCGCCCTGTTTATTGCCTAATTGGTATCGGACCCGTGCCTCCTTTTCGTACTCACTAACGATCTACAAACTCTACATTTTAATGGGCTTTGAACCACTGCGGAAATTCTCGCGACAGGTGCATCCCAGAAACGTACCCACCCTTTGTAAAACCGAAGCAGCGACCTCTTTACGCTCTTTAATTTCAATCTTCATCGCGCAACTCGCGATTGCACTGTTCTTCGCGTACCCGGTACGAATGTTGCCCCAGTTTTTCGCACTTTTCTCAGCCGTTTTTTCATGGATTTCGATGATTCAGGTGTCAAAATGTGCGGCGCAAGTTCGACTAGGGCAAGGTACTCCGCGATTTTCAAAAATCTCAGAGGAAAGCTCGTTAAGCTCCCACTCGCGATTTTGAAAAAATCGATTTTGTTGCATTTTTTTGAAGTATAAGTATCTGAGAATATGTCCTGATAATTTCAAGTCGATCCGAACAAAATTGACTGAGATATGAGCGTTGAAAAAGAAGAATCCGAACTTTAAACGCGTTTTTCTCAAAATGGCATTTCTGAAGTCGGTGACCGAGATTACTCGAACACTAATGAACCAATCTTCTTGAAATTTTGCAGGCTTATTTAATACATAAAAATTTAGTCTTTAATCGTTCGATTTTTTTTTTCGAAAAAAAAAATGTCGATTTTATAACCAAAGAACTGCCGTTTTTTCGTTAAAATCGAACCATTAACTTTGACTATCCACCATTTTGTGAAAAATGAATATTTTTTCAAATTTTTCCATTAAAGAATAGTTTATCCTTATACTTGACTAAATCCATCCGCATTTTTTCTTCAGATGATCCACTTTGCCGCAATGTTGGTTACCGCAAACCGTGTATATAAAAACATTATTTCATTGACGGCTATTTGCCACTAAACAATGTAATATTTTTCAATACAAAAATTACTGAAAGTTCTTCAAGATGTGTTCTTTAAGATGGCACATTGATCGATAAAAAAACGTTTTGTAGTTTTCTTTAAAAAATTTATGAAAAAGGCCTTTTTTTGCGCTACACGTGGAGGTAACGCCTTAATCTCTTTTGATTAATCACCATAATTCAAGCTCAGACTTGCTCCCAGACGACAGACTAAATATTTCGAAAAAAATCGATACGAGTCTTTCATCGATTCCAGAAAACTTCACAGACGAAAAATTGAGTCTCCCTCATCATTGCTCTAGAATCATTGCTCGGATAGGCCATTTCCAGTTGACGCCGAACGAGAATAAATGCATAAGTATAAAAGATCGTTTCGACGCGATTGCGCAACGCGGGCTCGTGTTTAGCTGTTGAAAAAGTGTCTTAATGTATATAAGTGTATTGCGAGGGTACTCGCTGAACCGGTATGATATAGTACACACTAGCGTTGAAGGACTCCATTGAGCGAAGGCGGTCATCTGTGAAACACATTTAGCTTGTTGGCACAGCGAGCTCAACGGGGCACAGCGAGAGGTCTACCTCTCTTTCTACGCGAACTCTCTCTAACTGGTATGCGTGTGTGCGCGACGGAGCAGAGCAACGGTGATGCTTTGCACTGTGCACCCCTCCGCTACATAATAGTCCTGCGTGCGCGACCCTACACGTGCATCGAACGTCACCATCACGCATGGCTTCGACCTAAGATCGAGTCATGGACATGCACACCTTCGAACACCCCGATCTAGTAAAGTTATCCGCTGAGAACAAGAACCCAATGACGAGTAAAGTTACCGTGCAGACTAGACACTGCACAGTTTCAACTTTTTAGCTTGAATGTCAGATAAATCAATTTACGAAACTCCGAGCTTTCATAGTCTTCCATTTCATTATCGGTGTCGCGAAATATCCCTTGAAATATTTTTTCCGAGTAAAAATACCGTTTGTGGTCCACTTGGCACTTTGTAGCATTTTCGAAATTACGCACGATTTTTCATTCCATACTTTTCGATACCAAACGTGGCTGAGTAGGAAACACGAACTTCGATTGACCAGAAGACTCAAAATTCCGAATTTTTATAGTTCGAAACTACACATTTTGTAAGGGTTTACAAAAATTTTTTGGTTTGTTCGGGTTTGTTGGTTTTATTTCAAACCCTTGATTTTAAACAAACCCAAACAATACCCAAAATTTACGAAATTTGTAGTTTCGGTATATTCAAATTCGGAATTTTGAGCCTTCTGGTCATTTAAAGTTCGGGTATCCTACCCCATATCAAACATCGATAGTTTCGATTCCATATTATGTATCGGTATTTTTTATTCGATCCACAATCTCTATACTCTTGATCCAGACATTCGCTCAATTCGATACTCGGTATTGATAGTTTTTAATTTAGCAGCAAGTATATATAATTTTTATTCGATCGAAAATATTGAGAATCTTCAGTCGATACCAGGTACCTAGGTATCGATACTTTTTTTGGATACAACGTATCAACGGTTTTGATACGATACAAAATTTCGATATTTTTGATTCGGCACTGATATCGATATTTTTTATTTAATATGAATTATCGATATTTTTGTTTTTATACTTTCAATTGGATACGAAGTATCGATACTCTTGAGTTAATACCACGTTTCGAAACCATTTTTTTTCCGAAAAAAAAACAAAAATCGTAAAAATGAAATATAAAAATCGGAAAGAAAAAAATATCGATATTTCCTCGGTATTGAAAGTTATCCAAAATACGTCGATTTTAAAATCGACTCGTGCCAATTCTTCGATAAGAACACGCATGCTGACACTGCTATTGTTCACCGTTGATTTAGGGCCCTTTCGCGTAGCGAATGGAGAGCATGGAAAATTCGGACATATGCAAAATATCCTGATTCACCCTCTAGGACGATTTGGCATTATCGCGATACAGGGCTGAGCCTAACATACGTATATACATCGACATAGGATCCCCCTTTGGTGCCCCTTGTGCAAAGAGGTCCGGTATTTATTCCGTGGGCTTCGCATAGCGTTAATAGTTTTCGTTTAGTCCTAACCCAACGTGAGGACACGTGCGTATTTATCGTGATTTATGATATTCGTCCTCGGCGTCTCATTTAATTCAATGCGAGCCGAGCTCCCAGTTGTTTTGCATTTAACGGGGGCGTTACACTTCTTTCGATCGCCGACTGTTCTCGATTGTAATTTCGTCGCGTCGGTCCGTCGGTCCGTCTGTCACAGCGGAGTGCGGCTGTTCTCGCAACCTTTTCTTCTTCCAGTGGTTATTTTACCGGATTAATTACTCAGGTAATTTACCGGTATTTTTTCACGAACTACCGAAATTTTACCGTTCGACGACTTGCTTCGAAGATCGCAAAAAATCTTTTTGTGAAAAATTGAGAATATGACCGATCACGGTAATTTTACCGTATAAATGTCCGGTAATTTACCGGTTCAACTACCGAAATTTAACGGTGCTCGGAGAAGATGCTTCGAAAATTGCAGCAAAGATTTTTTCGAAAAATTAGAACATAACTGACCACGGTCATTTAACCACATAATCATCCGGTAATTTACCGGTTATTTATCGATTTTCGAGATCACCCCTGATTTTAGTGCTGTTTCAGAGTTCGTATTGAGGACTTTATGAAAAAGCTAACGATTTATCACTTCCGGTGGAATAACTGTTAAAATCGTCCAGTCACCATCAAGCGAGAAACGAACCTCTATAATTCGCGTCTCCTCGGTGAATCCTCGTGATCCCGTTGTTTCACGTTGCGGTGTGTTTCGCACGAAATCGTTTTTGCTCACGATCCAGCGGTCGGATGTTAGTTGTCGAACCCTATCTCGAGAAGAGTCCCATGCTCGGTCCTGCCAGGTGACAATTTTGTATGGAAACGCCTTCTATGAGCGGACACATTTTTCGCGACGTTCGAATAAAATAATGGAACAAGGTTTTTCCGTTCGATTGGACGGGTCGAGCGTGACAGTTAACCCTTCGCAGGATTACTCAGACTCACAGTACTATTCCTGGGGAGGCAACGATTTTTAACCCTTCGATCGACGTGTCACCGTTCATCCTTCTACATTTCACTTTCGACTCGCGCAACGTTACCAACTTCAAAAGTATACACCGAAATAATAGAAAATCATCTTAGCGAAAAAAAAATTTTTTTTTTCAATCGAGTTTACACTTTTCGGTGTTCGAGATTGGATTCGTTAAAAAAATACAAAATTTCGAAGCAGCAGAATTTTTGAAAAATTTATCGATAAGAGGGAATTGAAAATTGATCGCTCAATGCATTATACACCTTTGAATTTCCATCCATCATTCCGAATTTTGATAATCTGATTTTGAATTTGAATTCAGCCATCTTTAAAACCATACAATATTCACTTTTGTCGAAATCAAATTGAATTTAGAAAATCTGAATTTACAGATTCATAAAATGGTATAAATTCTGCATACTTAATTATTTCAATTCTGAAAATAGAATTCCGCCATTTTTGATTTCGTAATTCTGATGTTTGATTTGGATTCAGAGATTTCAAAAATTCTAGTTTACCTAATGTAATGACTTTCTGACCAGTGTGTGTCACTCACGGTCAAATTGACTCTAGATATAGGGTGTAAACTGAATAAACAACTAAATTTAAGGCAACCATCAAAAATGGTCCTCGTTTGACGTCAGGTATAGAAAAAGTGGTCGAAAAACAATTATTTTTGAGGTTAGATTTTTACGACTTCATTTTCCATCCCCGATTCACTTTGAAATGACAATGTATATTGGGCCCGCACGATCGACGGATCAATATCGCGGCGTTCACTCCCAATGGACTGGGGTGCACATAACCTCGAAATTAGCATGTCATCTTAACGCACCGTAGCCTGTGCTGCCTTGTTCGGTGTCCGTGCCTGCATTCATTCAAATTTTACGCTTCCAGCCCTCCCTCTTTTTGTCCATGCAACTCATCGCTCGTTACGTATACGATGAAGAACCGTGAAATTCTCTTGCCATATATCTTCCTCAGGTGATGATCGAAGGAAGCACAGTTCTGGGACGTGGTGCATTGGGGACTCAAAAAAAATTTTGGAGGGTCGTGAGGAAGGATAATAATAGCACTTGGCAGCCACTCTAACGTTCTAAACGAGTTAAAACCTTTTCGATGTCAAATGTATCGCTAATTACGAAATTTCAAGACAGAACTCGATCGATGCAAAACTTTCGATTCAGTTACGACTAAACGAATAAATATTGGAAAATGTGGCCAATCTGACAATTTAGATCAATCGAATTGTTTCGAAGGTAATTCATTAATATCTAGAAGAAGAATGCTCATGCGCAGATTATAGGCGCATACACAACCATCCGCGTCTCCCTGAGCCGCGCAGAAATTGCCAGTTAGTTTTTTGTACTTTTCTCAAAAACGGCACGGTCGAATCGCTTGAAATTTTTACACTCGATGTTTCCTTACTAGAGGAAGGGCGTGGAACTCTCAAAATTTCGCATCTCTACAAACTGTAGCTTCCAGAAATTTGTTTTTGACCGAAAAAAATATGAATCAACCAAATAGAAAACTGTAATGAAAATCAGTTACGGAAATGTTCTTCTCGTTGGGTTTGAATATTGTACCATTGAAAATTACCAGAAATATCATGTATATATTCAATTTTTGAACAATTTTTTTTGAAATCAAGCCCTTTCGTAGCCTCGACTAAAATTTGCTCATTCAAAATGCAGGATCAGGGGCCGCGGTGATTTTCGAAATTCCTGCCGGGTTCGGGGGAGGTCCGCTCGGATCTTGAACGTATTAGAAGGTTCTCGTGAACAAAGCCTCGCTATCGAGGGTGCCCTGATCCGATTCTCCTACATACTCAGGTGTCTTCTCCCACGGAATTCTTGTCGCCGTTAGAGCTCGCTCGAGTGTGTTTGACGTTCGCATTACGCGCAAAAGCACTCGCGTCATTGCCAGAGGCGATTCGTGCTATATAAATCTCGAAAGTTTAAGGCGAGCTTCAAACCACGCCACAAGATATATCGGTCCAAAAGCTGAAACGCCAACAATCAAAATATTCAACCCCCGTGTCAAAATATGGGGTAAAATAACTTTTATAAATCGTTTAACCGTTAAAATTATGTTAACGTTAACCGGACATGATTGTTTGGGTTTGCATTACGTACTTCTCGATTATTTATTTACAATAAATTCGATAAATCGTGTAAAAAAATTACGATTATGACCCAAACGAAATAATTCATTTTTTAATATTTAAAAAAATACACCAAAATATGTAATAATTTTGTACATTTGTTATTCGATAAATTCACTAAAAGTAAAAATATTATACGGTTAATTGCAATGTTTACGAATAATGGGTATTGGTTCGAGACTCGATGAATACACTACACTGAACTCAAGCAACGTTTCCATGCTAAATAAAATGATATATATTTATTTAATGATCGCGATATCAAAAGCCAATATAAAAGGCTGATCCTTTCTTAGATCGTACGTGTAACATCGTCCCTACTGATTCCCCCAAAGTTTATACGTAAAACGACAGAGCTGCGCTAGGAACTGCTAGTAGTCGAATAACCCCTCATAGTTGAAGCTACCTCGCCACGATGGCACAGGGCAAATCCACGCATGGCTTATCCCGGCTTATACCAGCTTATCTCAATCATTTCTGCTCCGCTCGTCTCCTTCCTGGTGCCAATTACGTCAAATCAATGTCACACGGACAATATACGACGGCTCGCTCAAGTCTGCGGATATATATATGTATATATATACATTTTAGCACAGTGTGAACGTGTATCTCATCCACCAGGTTCTCCCTTATTTTTGACAAGCCTTCTTTTATTTTTTTAAGACGTTTACGATAAAAAGTTCACAAAACAAATTTCGGTCCATTCCAAGCACAGTCAAACGTCCCGATTTGCATCGAGATCTGTTCGCAAAAAAAAAACAAACGTAAAAAAAAAATATCGAAAAGCTTAACGTCATATTAATGAGATTATGTAACAATTTTTATTCGCTTAAAAGCTAATTTCGTTATTTTGTTTTTTCCGGTTGAATCATTGTGTCGTGTTTAAAGAACGATTTGCACAATAAATTTCACAATTCGTACAAATAAATCTTCATCGTAGAACAAAACATAATTTCGTCATCGTAGAAATACAAAAATTATTTTCAAGCAAATCTAGTGTACTTTTAAACGTCCTTAAGATTGCGTTATAATAATTTAAAAAATTGTGTCGATATAAGGGAAACCCCAATGTCTATATACATATATACACATACATCGAAAAACATTATTTATATATGTATATATATAAATAAATGAATTTTTACATAATTAATTATACATATAAATAAATAAATATAAGAATACATTTGAACATTCACATTCGATAGGAAAACAGAAAACAGTGTGTAGTTTACAATGTTTGAAGTCTAGAAGTACAGCTGTTGAAAACCATGGTTGCCGAAGGGGTTTGAAAAAAATGCAGTGTCATCCCAGTCGTCCTGAGCTCGAAGATTTCCCTTATCGTTGACGGTTCGTCACGGATGAAACATATTCGCGATAATCGGCTGTAGGCAAAGTGGATTTCCGTAATGGATATGCATAGATACATACATACACTTATATATGCATATACAGTTGCTATCCAGTCAAAACTCAGGATGATCAGTATATCGGATAACCGAGATCGTATCGAGGGCAGCCGGTGTGAAACGGCATACGTTACGACGATCTTATCGTCCCTATGCATAAAATCCTTTCATTTTGGCATCGAAACCTCTCAATGCAAATCTCACGTATCCAGAGACATATATTTTCCATTTTTTTCGAGAGCGGTTTAAAAATATACGTTTTTTTGATAATAGAAAATACGTATATTTGTTTTGTATATATATATATTTGTATGGATAATTGAATAATAATAAAATATAATATATACAATTTAATATAATAATAATTTTTATAATATACAAATTTAATAATTTTGTATATATATATATCTGTATATATAATTTGCAATTTTAATGCAAATCTTACGTGTCCAGAGACATATATTTTTCATTTTTTTCGAGAGCGGTTTAAAAATATTCGTATTTTTGATAATAGAAAATACGTATATATTTGTTTTGTATATATAATTTAATATTAATAAAATATAATATATATAATTTAATATAATAATAATTTTAATAACATAAAAATTTAATAATTTTGTATATATATATATTTGTATATATAATTTGCAATTATTTAAATAGTTTTGTAAAATAGAAGTCAATTACTCGTTTTTTCCACCCCACCAATCGCACGTAAGGCAAACTCTGGCATACGAGCTTAATTGGCACTAATTTCTGGAGACCTGTCCGATCGGGTCGAAGTACAAACGCAAACATAATACGGGAACAGAGAAGAGTTCGGGCTCAATCACTCGTATAATATTGACCCTCGCCCATTTGTGCAAAAGGGAGAACGAAACGTAATACCCGTAACGTACACCCCCGCACAATCGAGGGTGTACACACGGGCTAGCCAATACGCGTTTCATTCAGCCAGTTTCGCCATTGACAGCCCATCATTAAAAGATCGAGAGAAAAGTTCGTACGATATTATTTGACGTACATCAGAAGCCAAATAGAAGTCTCGTCAGTACTGAACATCCGTCATTCATTGGACTCGAGACTAGGTACGTATTCGATCGTGATTAATCGACGATTCAAAAAAGCAAATGAGATTCTTCGCTTTTCTAATCCGCGAGGAAGCTCTCAACGATTTCTCGGTCATATGTGTACTCGTATATCAGTAAAACTTCGTATTTGCTTCAACTTTTGTAATTTTTCGTTCCAATCAAGATTACGAGGAACCTGACCCAGGTTAAGGCCCACCTTATTTATTTTTAAATAAATTATAAATGTTGAAATAAAATAAAAATGTTTGTTTTATTATTTGTTTAATTATCAACGTATTAATAATAATTTTGGTTCAGAAAACAATGTTCGTTATTGACTGGAAGGTTTTTTAAAAAAAAAGCGTTTTCTGGGCCTTATTCAGACCACTGTTTCTTAATAAGGCCAGACCCGTTGTAACCTCGTATTTGCAGTCGATAGAAGACAGGGCGTGCGTGCCCGTTGACGTTTATTAAATTTCAACGTACAAAAACTTTCGAAAAGAAAAAGTGTTTTCAATATTACTTAGTAAATCTTTATTCTAATTATACAGGGTGTCCCACGTAAGAATGTTATACGTGAAAAGGCGAGTTGGGCGTGAAATTCTGAGTCGATTGATGTAAGCATGTACGGTTCCCGGATCAACGATTGAATTGTTATTAATTTTGAAAAAAAATTTTGAAATTATTATATTTAAACGTTTAGTGTTATATCGCAGGTCCATGTCGATGTATTTTTATACCTTGAAGACAAACCCACCATTTAATTCGTCTTGAACTCTCCATTTCTAGGGAAAAATGTCGAAAAA
>JAPYZJ010003956.1:55650-67607 GCA_030522765.1 Ophioninae sp. B BG-2022a | reverse complement strand
ACGAAACGATGAAATCCCCGGGGGGGGGCGCGAACGGTTAAACGCCCGTGGGGACACGAGGATCGTGGGGGGGTTCCCCCCCCCCCCCCCGCCCTCCTGCCCCGTTCGACCAAAATGTACACGCTCCGTTGATGCAGTTTCTGCTGTATTCATAGCTTCCGGTCGAGCAAACAATTATCCGCGGTGGTCCAGACGACCGGAACCGGTTTTGCCTACCGATCGACAAACGAGCCGCGACACCCCCCTCCCTTTGGGCCCTTTAACGTTTCGATAAACAAGAGAGCGTGAGAGAACGCAAGTTCGGGGGAGGGGGTTGGTTTGTTTGGGTTTGTTTGGGTTTCGGAGCTTCCGAGAAGATCGGTAATATGACGTCAAAGTTTGCATCCCTGATTTGGAAACGTGAATTAAGAGGGGGGCGTTACCCGAGACGAAACTTCGACGCAGCCTTTGCCTTGCGTCGGTAAAACAGAATTATCGGACGGTATTTTTTCGAAATCGTAAAAAATCTATAAATTGTAGATTTTCAGAGATTTCCTGAAATATGCGATGGAATCGAGTGATCGAGGTCTCAAAATGTATTTTTTGATTGTGACTACGCGACTCTGCTACTCTCCAAGTCCATTTCCATCACGATGCTCGCGTGGTAATACAGTTTACTTTTTTTTTTTTCGATTCGCGGAATTTTAGGGACAGACAACTGTTCGTCTATTGAGTTGATATTGTCTGGTCAAATTTCGATCAATTCTGAAGAGCCGTTTAGGAAATACGTGGGTATTTATCAACTCAATCTGTCATACCGACCGAAGTGGGGTATCGCCCTCTCTTAAGAGAGCTTTAGAGGCGGAAGACTTTTTTTTTCGGTTAATTTTTTCTTGTGCTATTAAACAAGAAAAAACTATATTTTATTTTATTATGCAAACGCGGAAAAAAAGCTCAGATGGATCTTAATCAGACTTTTTTTGAAAGATACAATTCAATTTACGATATCACATAAAACGTATACGCAAAAATATACATATTTATTATTTATTCGTTTGGGTTTGTTTGGGTTGTATGTTTTTTTTTAATATCAATAATAAAAATTAATAAGAAAGGTTATAAATATATGAAAAATATGTATAAATGTGAAATTTTTATTTTTTCGATTTTCAAGCGGAGATTTTCGTAATCGCTGGTAGATATTTGACTAGAAATTTTTTGACGACTCTTTACGATGGACGAAAAGTTTTGTTTGTTTGGGCTATTATCCGTGTAAAATAAATTAGAACGTTTGTACTTTTAGAAAATTGTAAAGTTAAAAAAAAATTCTCATATTTTTTGTATTATTTTTTTAAAATTACATTAAAAATGGTAGACTTAAAAATCGATATAAACAGTGAATAAAAAATAATATTAAAATCAACGCTTTGAAAGTGGAAGGTTCATTTTTCGTCCTCGAAATTAGCAAAAATTGGATTTTTATTTTTTTTTCGTTCGGTACATATCACGAGAACAAGCGTTAGCTTTAAGGCGAAAACTCACTTGTGATACTGAGCCTGAAGATAATTGAATTCCTCCTTGATCCTGTCACAGGACTCTCCGACTGTAAATTTGAAAGACTGGCCGGGTTGTGGTGGGCCCTGTAACAAAAAGAAGCAAAATATAAATACATATATAATAATAATAATAATCCAAAGATTACCGTAAGTGGAAAAAGTTTTTTAAAAGTCTCGGGAATACTTCTGGGAAGTATGGATGCGAGAGTTCCAACAACTTTTTAGCTTCGTTTCGATCCAATGAGAAATAAGACAAAAGTGGAAACACTCGAAGTCTCGAAACCCATTATCACGGTATTTGATAATGGCAATTGCAAAATAAAAATGGTAAAATCTTTTTTTCTGTATTTAAATAATTATTCGAAACGTTGATTTTTAAAAATGAGGTCAGTAAGAAATAACCTTGAAGGCCGTTAGTAACCACTATTTTCAGCAATCATTTAAGCAGTCAATTTTCAATGAAATTTCATTATTTCCAATCACCCAATTTTTTTTCGATGATGCGATAATGACTGATTTTTTTCGATTCGAAATCTTTGTTGTCTCTAATTATTTTAATTTCTTTATTTAAACAAAATAATATATAGATATTATATAGTGTATATAATACAAATTATAATACAAATAATCATATAAAATAGTATATAGATTTTCAATATCGAAATTTGCGAACTATGGTTTTCGCGAATAAAAAAAAAAACAAAAATAAAAATATGAAATTATCGGAACGAACATTAATTTTTCTCGATCAATCCAGGATGCGACAATATTCTAGTGATTTTCGGGATTCGTTATCAAAACGTTGCGGTATCAATGCCCAATAAAACAAAGCTCCAAATAATTTTTTTTTGCGAATACGATTCGTTCAATCTCCCATATCGATTTCCGTGTTTCAATAAAATGAATAAACAAAAGTTGTAAAAAAATTTAAATCCCCGAACGATGATTTTCGATAACGGAACAAAATGGAAAAAAAAGAAAAAAAATGGAAAAAAAGAAAAAAAAAATGAAAAACAAAAAAAAAACTTCTCGGTGGATTACATCGATATGAATTTCAATCTCGTTTCGCGTCCACGTTCGAGGGGGCTCGATCTCACTTGATCCTGACTTGGTCCTTATTGACGCAATATTTTTTCTCCGTGTGCAACGATTCGCGTAATCGTGCATGCGCGACGCAAAGTGCATCCGTAAATGTCTAGGACGAAGCGGAAGCTCGAGATTTTCGTTTATGCACGTAGGGCATGTCGAGAGAAATAAATGTCAAGCGAGTTCAAACATTCGAAAACTGTTGTTCAAGGGAAGACCGGAAAAGGCGCAGAGCTTGCCCATTTGTGAGTACCGATCGTTTCCTGATAGTATAGGTTGATGCGGATGCATGAGGACGTGTCCTCATGGGTACCAACGAGCCAACGATCTTTACCGAGCACCGATTCACCAGCGTTCGAAACATTACGAAATTGCTAAGATGTATACAGGGTGGACCGTTTAAACGTGACCACAAAAAATATCAAAAATCTCCTTTGCCTTTGACAAAATAATTAATCAACAAAAATGTCCGATTGATTAATTTAATTGATAATTGATTAATTTGATTGATAAATGATTAATTTGATTGATAATTGATTAATTTTATTGATAATTGATTAATTTGATTGATAATTGATTTATTTGACTGATAATATAAATAACAATAGATATATATAAATGATAAATAACAAACAAAACAGATTAAATAAACAAATAGTTTGATTGATTTCGAAGAGCTGATGCAGTGACGAAAAATTCCTTTCAAGGTCGTTGTTTTCCGATGTCAAGGTCATCAATGGTTTTTCGAATGGGAACCTGATTTTTTTCATTTTTTATCGAAACGTTGTAGTTGATACCAATGAGAATCCAACGAGGTATGACATCGTGACGTCAGGTATTCTGAATATCAGCTGTAACGTTTTTATAAATAAAAAAATGTAAAAAAAAGAAAATTTCCCAATTGGAAAAATTGTTAAAATAGAAAAATTAATTTCTCTATATCTTTTTCACTGTAATTGTAATTAAAATACATCAATAATTATACAAATCTTTATTGCGACAACGTAAAATTCAAATCTGAAAAAAAATATTTCGCCAAATAATAAATTTAAGGAAATAAAAAATAAATGAGAAACGAATAATCGGTAACACTACGAACTCGATTAAAAAAATGCATTTTTAATTGCTGAATCAGCTGTACGAAATCAATCAAATTGGGTTTATACAATTTTTTTCGTCGGTTTGAAAACGACCGCGATTTTTGGAAAGGTCGAAATGGTCCACCCTGTATAAGTAAAGGAGTTGAGCCGGACGTAGACGACGGGCACGTACAGTGTGTACAAGCTCGGAAATGCGAAAGACCATGAAACGAGACACTCGGCTAAACTGCTTCTCGGCTGATATCAAATGGCAAAATTGTGCCGAGAGAATAAATGATTAAATAAACATTTTTTTTATTTCAACATTCACAGTTTTTTTGTTGTACCAAAAAACAAATAAGGTGAGCTTTACATGGATCGAGTACTTTAATAGACGATTTCCTGAGCGTCAGAAAATCATCGCATGGCGAAGCAAACCCTTCGTGCTCGTCAATTATAAATATACAAATAATAATAAATTCGTATTTGTGAAATTATAGATGTGAGCGCGCACACCTGAGCTCTCAGATGTACAAAGCGATAGGGGACACGTGAAAGTCCCTGATAATCGCGTTTACGATCTCCTCAATTTGCCACACCGGAGCATTACACTTAATCAACATCGTGGATCGTGGCCCAGAGGCAATTATTCCCTGTGTGTTCTATATCATATTCGTATACAGGGTGTCCCAACTAAAAAATGTTGTCCTTCAAATGGGAGGTAGAGGGTCAAATTCTGAGACGATTGATATAAGCATGTATGACAATCCGAACAACCCCTGAATTGTTATTAATTTTTTACGGCAGACCGATCAGACGCGCCCGGAGGCGGGCCTACGTCGGCGAGCGACACGTACGTGTCGCGGAGTGGGTAGTGCGCGGAGGGGCGGTACCCCCACCGTGCGGACTCTCCGGCTCGGGCGCGTCCGATTAGCTGCCGTAAAAAAATTAATATAAATTCAGGGGTTCATCTGAGACCCATACATGCTTATATCAATCGTCTTGGAATTTCACCCCCTACCCACCGTTTCAGGGATGACGTTCTTAGCTGGGACACCCTGTATATTTATATACGTACGTATGTGGATATATCCACTCGTGCAATAAATATAGTAGACATGAGGCAACGCGGACTCTTTCTGATGTCGACCAGATATCCCCCCGTCAGTCAAAAGCCACCTCCAGTCCGTTATCAACTACCCTCACCGTCAACGGGATTAAGAGAAATTATGTTGTTACTAGGCTTTGCAGCTGGTAGTAAATGATATATCATACGTGTCGTACACTCGCCGCGTTTTCCTTTACGCTTGATTTTTCGTTCGGTTTTTATTTTCATTTTATTACTTTTTCACGAAAGGTCTCTATTATTTTTCTTTTATTATTCTTTATCTTCTTACACACGAGAATGTTGCTGTTATCTTTGATTTTGTCTATTTTGTCTTTATCATTTTTTTTTCCTTACGTATCTATCGTTGCCGTTTTTAATTGCTTTTTTTTTATTTGTTACGTTTGGTATTAATATTGATGGTCGGTCATATTTAAAAATTTGCCGGTATATTTTAGCCACGCGTGAAATGAATTCCAAGCTTCACGTCTCGTCATTTTTGAAAAATCTTGAAAAAAAAAGTTAAAAAAAAAACTGAAAACTGAAAACTTGGAAGAAGCCTTATAACGAAATAAAAACTTGAAATTGTGAAAACTTGAAAGTTGAGAACTTGAAAACTGAAAACTTGAAAACTGAAAACTTGAAAACCGAAAACTTGAAAACTGAAAACTGAAAACTTGAAAACCGAAAACTTGTAAACCGAAAACTTGAAAACTGAAAACTGGAAACTGAAAACTGAAAACTGAAAACTGAAAACTTGAAAACCGAAAACTTGAAAACTGAAAACTGGAAAACTGAAAACTTGAAAACCGAAAACTTGAAAACCGAAAACTTGAAAACCGAAAACTTGAAAACTGAAAACTGGAAAACTTGAAACTGAAACCTAAAAACTTGAAAACTGAAAACTTGAAAACCGAAAACTTGAAAACCGAAAACTTGAAAACTGAAAACTGAAAACTGAAAACTTGAAAACTGAAAACTGAAAACTGAAAACTGAAAACTGAAAACTTGTAAGAAATCTTATAAAGAAAAAAAAACCTAAAACTGTGAAAACTTAAAAAAAAAATAAAAACACAAAACTAAAAAAAACTTTTAAAAAATTGATTCGTCATATCCATAAATTATGATGAGAAGGAAAAAAAAGGGCATCGTATAAAAATTTGTTGAAGCTGTTGTAACGTAAAGTCGTGGCGTAAAAAAAAGTTGTAAAAGTTGAACACGATGAAACGACGGCTGTTGAGAGGTTGGCGTGTGTCGAGTGCGCGGGCGTGTGATCGCGATTAGTCAGAAGATAAGGGGGAAAGGGGAAAGTGCACAGACACGTGTATGCGGATATAATAGAATTCACGTACGAGCTTGCGCGGCGCATTTTGCCAGCTGCGCGCTATAACTCCGCGAAATGATAACACGTTTATACGAGGGGTATTTATCGATCGTTTTATGCGACGTGCATGGCGAACCAGCGTCGTTCAAAAAAAAAAAAGTGGCGATTAAAAAAAAAAAAAAACACGCGGCGCGTACATACCCGCAAACGGGCGGGTACTCGGCAAATCATGAAAATCATACATACGAGAAATGCCGACGTTTCCAATGATGGCCAGCGTCGCACGTGTTCTGCATGAAAATGAAAAAGCACGGGGAAGGGGGGTGCACGTATATGAGTTCGATTTGAATTCATTCCCATGTATTCGGAGTGAAAGAGAATGAAATTACCTCTAATTATAGTAAAACCATAAAAATCATATAATAAACAATAAAATTTCCAAAATAAAAATAATATAGTAAATAATATAATTAAAAAATGTATATAATAAATAATATAATAAAATAATAACACAATAAATAATTCAATAAAAAATTATAATGATATAATAAATAATATAATAACAAATTATAATAATATAATAAATAATACAATAAAAAAATTATAATAAAATAATAGACATAAACTAAAACACGTGAAACACTATTAATAAATATTGGACGTTACGTAACTCGAACGTTGAAACAACAATAATTACTTATTTGGAAAAGACTGAAAAACAACAATAATTATTTAATTTTCCATTTTTTCTAGCGGTTGAAAAATATTTCCATCTTGCGCGTCGATAAGATTGATTGGTTTCTTGGAAATTTACGATACGTTTTTCACCCAAGCGATTTTATTCTCGATCAATTGGAAAACTCACGTATGCAGTGCAATCAAATTATTATCGACTCACGTCTGGCTAACTGATTAATGCATCAATTATTTATTGAAAGTGGCCTACATTTTCGCGTTTTGAATTTCACGAGCATTTGAATAGCTATATACAATTCTCAGTTTCAGGATAACCAGTACATAGAACTGGAAGAAAAAATGTTAATCGGTTTTAATACGCGATACGTTATTTTTGGTTGTTTGTAATTTAAACACTAATTCTTTTTTTTTTATTTACATTTACCGTTTGTGTGTTATGTAAAACTTATTGTTAACATAAATTACTTCAGTGCCGAAAGTTACTAAAAAAAAAACAAATTGCAAAATTTGTATTTACCAGACAAATGAACCGAACATATTGAAGAGATAAAGCATGATGATAAAAACAATGCACTTAAAGTTCGCAAATTACTTTTCTCATTTTCTAAGCTCCTCCGATCCATTATTCAGTGAAATATTTTTATTCGTATTTGAATTCTAGGTTATCACAATAAAGATTTTTATAATTCAATAATTATAAAAATCTTCATTTTTCTTTATAAAAATAGTCCTTACAAAAAAAATCTTTATAAAAATCATTATTTTTCAATTTTATTTTTCCACAAAAAAATCGTAAGTAAAATCCTTTAATACGATTTCAGTGGAAAAAAAAATTGAAAAATAATGATTTTTATCTAAATATTAAAAAAAAAAAAAAAAATTAAAAATTGCTAATTCCCCGCGATGTTGAATTTGCTTCACACAGGCATCTGGAAGAAAAACCGAGTCCTTGGTGGACATTTTTCAGCTGTACTTCCGGTAGGGAGTGAAAGGTTAAATTTACCTGTAACGGAGGATCGTAACGAGCGTTTGCGACGACTCCGTTGAAAACAACAACAACGACGACGCCGCCGTCGCGAAGCCGTTGAAAGTCACGCTCGGGTCCGTGCAAGCGCCGAGATATTCGACACGCTTTTACACGGGGGGTCGTGCGTGGGGGGGGGGTGGGGGAGGGGAGGGGGGGGGGGGGGGGGGGGGGGGGGGGGGGGGGGGGGGGGAGAAAAATTGTACGTATTCGTAACTCGTGCCGAAGCACTGAGCAGGAACTTAAATGCCAGCTCGCGTTAAATATATGTACATAGACGAGCATGGATTAACCGGAAGACTGCTGTATGCGAGGTAATTTTGCTAAAACGACGCACCGTCGGTTCAAACTCAAATGCAATAAACGTATCTTTGTCACAGACTAACACAGCATGTCCCGCGTGGAGCCGGAAACATCGCGTTGACATTTGCATTTGAAAAAAAAAAAAAGGTTTTTGGTTTTTGATAATTTTTGAAATTTTGCTCGATTGAAAAACGGATTTTTTTTTTCGTTAGTATTATTTTTCAATGATATGGGAATCGAGTTTGAAAAATATGATTGTTTTTATATTGAGGGAGATAATCGGATACTTAATGGAGGGTCTTTGTAGATTAGTCGATTTTTTGCTTGGGGCGAAGTAAAGAAATTTAATTCCTGGTTAATATGGATCAGGAAATTTTTTAATGGTTGTCGAATGGATTTAGGAAATGAAATTAGGAAATTAAATTAGGAAATTAAATTTACGAAATTAAATTTAGGGAATTAAATGTTCGAAATTAAAATTAGGAAATTAAATTTACGAAATAAAAATTAGGAAATTAAATTTTCGAAATAAAATTTAGGAAATTAAATTTCCGAAATAAAAATTAGGAAATTAAATTTTCGAAATAAAATTTTCAAAATAAAAATTAAGAAATAAAAATAAGGAATTTGAAATTAAATTAAATTAGTCCAAAAATAAAACGACCATTGAAAAACGTCCCGATCATTTCGACCAAGAATTAAATATCATTAATGACTATTAATCAGTAAATTGAAAACCATTCAACGAAATAATTCGACAACACCTTTTTCCTTGCAAGCACGAGTTTGTAATAACGGAGGGAGAATTGCATCGTCAGTTGGCTGACGGTAGAAATTCGATAGCGACGAACGTGCACGACTTCCTTACGAGGAGGAGGAAGACGACGAAGAGGAGGAGGAGGGTGAAGAAGAACGAGAAGGAAATTTACTCGTGGGGTATATACCTAATGTGTACAACCCTGTACATAATCTTGACTCTGCTGATCGGCAAAGACGCTCATCTTATTTGTAGCAAGCCAGAGGAGAAGAGAAAGAGAGAGAGAGAGAGAGAGAGAGAGAAGGGTTGCCGAGTGGAGAGAAAGCCGCTCAGGCAAATCCAATTTATTTATTGGCTTTTGGTTCTCGCGGAGAGCGTCGGTGTCACGGTACGTGAAGTATACGTGTTGCCCCCAAGAGAACCTCTTCGATACCAACACTAAGACCAGGGCGAACCTAGGCGGTCGCTTCCAACCGCCACAGAGTTATACGATTATTTATGAACAGCTTCAACATTTACGGTTCCGTGACACCCAAAGGTAATGAAAAAGATGGCGAGTGGAGCGAAAGAACAATTTCTACTCCCTAACAGCTCGTGAAAAACTCCGCCACTCACATATCGCCAATTTAAAAAAAAAAAACAAAAACAAAAAATTACACCGCAATAGACATTAAAAAATCGACAAAATTCTTGAAATTTTGAGAACCCGTAAGTCTTGATATCGGATAATAATAATGCGTTAATTGGTTGAAAATTGTTCATTTGGTCATATATTGACAAAAAATTGTTCATTTGGTCATAAATTGACAAAAAAATGTTCGATGTTCATGAATTGAAAAAAAATTGTTCATGTTTCATAAATTGAAAAAAAAATTGTTCATTGTTCATAAACTGACAAAAAAATTTCTCATTGTTCATAAATTGACAAGAAATTGTTCATTGTTCATAAATTGACAAAAAATGTTCATTGTTAATAAACAGACAAAAAATTGTTCGATGTTCATAAATTGACAAAAACTTGTTCATTGTTCATAAATTGACAAAAAATTGTTCATTGTTTATAAATTGTTAAAAAACATTGTTCATTGTTCATAAATTGTTAAAAAAATTGTTCATTGTTCATAAATTGACAAAAAATTTCCCATTGTTCATAAATTGACAAAAAATTTCTCATTGTTCATAAATTGACAAAAAATTGTTCATTGTTCATAAATTGACAAAAAAATGTTTATCGTTCATAAATCGTACGAATTCAACACGATCGGTTGAGATAATATTGCTTTAGCAAACGTTAATGACGAAAACAAACAAAAATCGAACTAAAAATCGCCCCAAATTCATGAAATTCAAGTTCGCAACGTTGCGACGCAATGAAATTATTTTTCTCATTTTTTAAAACTCTCCTCAGATCCATTATTTGGCGAAATACTTTAATTCGGATTTGAATTCTAGATTATCACAATAAAGATTTGTATAATTATTAAAATATTTTACTAACGATTTCAGTAAAGAAAAAAAAAAGCTGGATTGAAAAATAATTATTTTCGTTGCGTCGCAACGCAAAGTTAAATCTCATGAAATTATACCTAATCGCTCATATCGAAGATAATTTGCAATAAAAACGTAAAAACGTATTTGATATCCGGATAAATACTGGGATAAAAAAAAAGATATGATTTATCGATCGTAAAATAGGAAATTTCAGTGTAGTCACGAACGACACGACGTTACATCGTTTCCGGGTTTACCGGAAATTCGGAATACGAGAAAAGTTTATTTTTCCTCTCTCGTGACTCGATACTTTATGCATGATTTCGACATGACCAATTCGCAAAGGGAATGCGAACGAATTACGGAAAATCGATTGTTCGTACATGAACAGCCATCACCGGATGTACAAGCTCGATAATATAAATGTATCATGTCCCGTGTATAGATAGAGGACGAGGAATAATATCGTCAGCGAATAATGCGGATCGAGAAGTAAATGATTCGCCGCCGGAAAAGCCCGAGCTCGCGAATCATAATCCTCCACGAATAATGATAGCGAACTTCGATAGGTAGGTATATAAATATTCAGATATAAAATCGAGGCATTATTGAGTCGTCAATCTCTTCTGTAACGTATATGACGTTGATACCCCCTCGTACATACAATTTGCTTTTCGTACGGCGTCTCAGTACACGTTTTATCAACAATTAATTCGATCAGCCACGGACATGCTGTTGTGATTTTTTTGACGAGCGCGTATTACCGACCGTAATTACGATTATGCGCAAACGGCTCTTCGTAAATATTTCTCAAATTAATCGGCAATTTGACGTCCGAAAAAAAATCAAATTTAAAAACGCAGACGGAAACTTTTGAAGAATTAAAAAAAGGCCATTAAGCAATCACCAGATATAATGAAATATAACGCCCAAAAAATCGTAAGTTCTTACCAGAATTTAATCCCCATTTTAATATGAAATTATCATGGACTTGCAGTGCGCATCGTTGCGACGCAACGAAATTTATTTTCTCATTTTTTTATTTCCTCAAATTTATTATTTGTCGATATATTTCTTTTTCTATTAAAATTCTATGTTATCACAATAAAGATTTGTATAATTATTGAGGTATTTTAATTACGATTATATTGAAAAAGAAATAGAGAAATGAAAAAATAATGATTATCGTTGCCTCGCAACGTTGCCAACTTCAACCTCATAAATTATCACCAATAAACGTAAAGTCTGCTAACCTAAAAAAGGCAAGTATCTTCAGAATAATCGCTGAGCTACCCAAAAAGAACACGTAGGCACCAAATATGTACTCGTATTTTATTTAAAAATTTCATCCAAATATGTTACACAATTTTATCCTAATAAAGTAAATTAATATAAACAAATAATTGTTTAACCAAAAAATCTAAATCAAGTTCTGAAGTATAATATAAATATAAATAAAATAAATAAAAATAAATAATAAATATAAATAATAAATGTCAATAAAAATATAAATCAAGTTCTAAAGTACAATATAAATATAAATATAATAAATAAAAA
>JAPYZJ010003956.1:0-55634 GCA_030522765.1 Ophioninae sp. B BG-2022a | reverse complement strand
AAATCAAGTTCTAAAGTACAATATAAATATAAATATAATAAATAAAAATAAATAATAAATATAAATAATAAATGTCAATAAAAATATAAATCAAGTTCTTAAAAACAAACCCAAACAAACCCAAACGTAGTGATATATTTGGGTAGAAATAACACAAAACTTTGCTAGTTAAAATTTGGTGTAATCGTGGCCTTTTTGGGTTATGAAAAGTTTTCGTAGTGGATATTATATTTTTTTCCGATGAGGCTGTTTAGGATAACGATTGTTTTTTTGGTAGTCATTAAAAATCCTCCGTTAAAAAAAAATCATTTGTCCAATTTTCGTTCAATTTATGAAAAAATATGATTTTTGCAAAGCGATTGAAAAACTTGTCAAGAGGATTGTTAACGTGCAAAAATCGTGTGTACAACGTTGTAACGGTGTTTGAAGGACGATCGGGAGGAAGAGCGGTGATCTCGAGTGGGCGGGAACGGCTTGAGACTCTTCGGCGAGTACTGATAGTTGTGGGATCGTTGAGAGGACGAGGTGCCTCCAGTCTGGGATGGTACATACACAGAGACCACCACCGTGCAGACGGGAGACGGCCGCGTGCGAGCGCAAGGGAACAGTCGCGGTTTTGCTGGACCACGAAAACCGCAGGTCCGCGGTAACGAACCGCTCGGTGACCGCGCGATGGCCTGCCCGACGCTTCGATGTTCTATCGCGTTTCGAAGTGACGAGAACGTCAGAGAGAGAGAGAGAGAAGGTCAGTGGCTCTTCAAAGCCGATGAATTGCGCAACGTCGACATGCCGCAGACTCCTATTTTCGGCTCATATTTTTCCCGAGATTAACCAAATTAATAATAATAAATAAATAATAAATCAATAAATAAAAATAAATAAATCATAATAAATAAATAATAAATCAATAAATAAAAATAAATAAATCATTATAAATAAATAATAAATAAATAAATAAAAATAAATAAATCATGTTATTTTTTGTTAATTTGTTTGTTGTTTAAATTTTGTTAGTTACAAAAAATTAACAAAACTAACAAAAAAAAATTGTTCACTAAAGAATTTGTTAAAATTAAAAAATTTGTTAACAAAATTAGTTAAAATTCGTGAAAACTCACATTTGTTAAAATTTGTTAAAAATTACACAATATTTGTTTAAAAAAATAATATTTGTTAAAATTACGTTGTAAAAATGAAAAATTACATAATATTAATAAATAAGAAAATATGGACGTTTGTTCGAAACGAATTAAAAAAAAACCGTAAATTTCAATACTCCAACGAGATGCCATAATAAGACGAAGGACAGACTATTGTAGGTTAAAAAGAAGAACGACCCATATGCCATTAATAATACACGGCATAATGACGGTGTAGCCGAAAGGGAAATCGCGGGGGTGGCGCGTGAAGGGTTTTCACAACAAGACCAAAGTTGATTCAGTCCGTAGAAATTTATATACACACGTCATGTACTCCACCGTCAGTATTTCTCAAATTGGACATTGCGACCCGCGTGTTTTACATAGACACGCGTACGTGCCCGATCTTCTCCGATCCGAATGAAGAGGAAGAGGTGAGAGGAGGAGTTACGAATTCGAATGTCCCCGATTATTTTCTCGACCACGTTTCTCCACGATTTTCCTCTAATGGAGTTTTCATTATTGATGTTTGAAAATTGATTGTGTGAAAAAAAAAACAGAATTTAAAAAATAACGATTTTCGTTGCGTCGCAACGTTGCGAATTTAAATCTCATCGACAATCACATTATTTACGTAAATTTCGAAATTTAAATATTCTAAAAAAAATCTATGATTGAGAAAAATTGAGTTTAAATGGAGTAAATAATGGAGTTTTCATTATTGATATTTTCGTCATTTGGAAAAAAATTGAACTTAAAAAATAACGATGTTCGTTGCGAACTTTAATCTCATCGACAAACCCATTTACGTAAATTTCGAAATTTCGATATTCTAAAAAAATCTATGATTGAGAAAAATAGAGTTTAAATGGAGTAAATGGAGTTTCCATTATTGATATTTTCGTCATTAGGAAATCGTTACTAAACGTGAAGCAACGAATTAAAAAAAATTCTTTATCGTTTGGTCAAAAATTTTTTTCCGGACTTAACGTTGGCATCGTTGCGACGCAATGAAATTCCATTTCTCATTTTCTCAATTTCCTTGATTTCGCAGATGCAATATTTGGCAAAATATTTTTATTCGCATTTGAATTCTAGCTTATCACAATAAAGATTTGTACAATTATTGCAGTATTTTACTTACGATTTCAGTGAGAAAAAAACTACAAATTAAAAAATAATGATTTTTTTTTATCTCATCGACAATCACATTAACGTAAATTCCAAAATGTCGTGTTCGAAAAAATCAACGATTGAAAAAAAATGGTTTTACAGAAGTTATACGTATCACCCTGTACATAAGTAGATATAGGACTATCTTGAGGATCGATATCTTCATCCTCAATTATTTTCCTTCCCCGTAATTCGCTAACCCGATTGGCCAAGCGGAGCGTGACTTAAACCACGAAAGCCCCGAGATACGGTGGTTCAGACGTTTATACGTATGAGCCTGTCTGTGTGTATTGGTCCGTAGTGTGAAATCCATTAAAGGCGAGCGTGTGTGCCCACGTGAAATCCATACCCTCGCTATAACGCTTCTCGAACGATCAGCCGGAGTTTTCCGACAATGAGAGGTCGCTGGTAACATAATCTAATAGCGAGTGCGCCTAATCAACCCTCCTCTTACTCCTCCTTCGATTCCTCCGCCCCACTACTTACGGGGCGACCAAGCCCGTCCAATTAATGGATCTCGATAGCCACCGTGTCCCGCTGGTGACTCCATCCTCTCTTCGTCGTGCATTCCTCTTGCTCGTTCGTGCAAGTCATACCTCTAGTTTTGTACGCGGCGATCCACAACTTCAATTTTTCTCCACGAGTCGAAAAAAAGTTTTTTTTTTCGACTCGTGGAGAAGGGAAATCTTTTTTATTTTTATTTTTTTTTTTATGTCCGTGGTTCCATTATTTCGTGAAATGTTTTTCGTCGAATTTGAATTTTAGATTGTCGCGATAAAAATTCGAATTATTGTTGAGCTGTTTTGGTACGATTTTGGTATAAAAAAAAGAATTGAGAAATCTGTTTTTCTTTTTTTTTTAGATTTATTTTCTTATTTTTTGTCCTTAGTTCCATTATTTCGCGAAATGTTTTTCGTTAAGTTTGAATTTTGGATCGTCGCGATTAAAATTCGAATTGTTGACCTATTTTGCTTACGATTTCGGTAAGAAGAAATAGAAAAATCTATTTTTCTTTTTTATCTGTATTTTCTCATTCTTTTTATGTCCTTGGTTCCATTATTTCGCGAAATGTTTTTAATTAAATTTGAATTTTGGATCGTCGCGATTAAAATTCGAATTATTGACCTATTTTGCTTACGATTTCGGTAAGAAGAAATAGAAAAATCTATTTTTCTTTTTTATCTTTATTTTCTAATTTTCTTTATGTCCTTGGTTCCATTATTTCGCCAAATGTTTTTCGTCAAATTTGAATTTTGTATTATCGCTATAAAAATTCGAAAAATTATAGAGCTATTCTGTTTACGATTTCTGTAAAGAAAAAAAAAATGAAAAACGCAAATGAACACACAAATGTTATTACAGCCCCAAAAAAAAAACAACAAAGTGCAAATACGTGAACATAATAAATCATTTAACAAACAAGATAAATGTAACGTGAAAATAACAAAAAAAATTATCTTAATTTTGTTTGTACTTTTCAAAAATGTTCTCATCTCTTACGTCATTTTTTAACAAACACGATAAACGTAACGTCGAAATATAAAATAAATCATTTTTATTTTTTTTGCTTTTTAAGAATGTGAAATTTTTTTTTTTCGTTTTTTCGATTTTGTGGCGACGATATATCGGAACTACGTTGCAAGTATTTCGAAACAGGCTTTATTCGCGATAATATTGTTGAGGATCCGTACTGTGGCACGGCTCGGCCTCGCCACGTGCGAGAGAACAAACTTCTCGTTCTTGCCAATATATGTACATCCTGCGAGCAATCAACTGCATATACCTCTCTCTCTCTCTCTCTCTTTTACCACTCATCCTTATCCTTCTCGCCGCCCACCCTCGTTTACGTTGCGGCATGGTATCGTAGATCCGACGATAAATGCCCGTGGCAGTTTAACCCACCGGGCAATTAAGTCGATACGATCTCAAACGCGAAATAATGCAGCAGCGCGCGAGGCGAATCGATGCGAGGAAGAGGAACGGCGAACGTCCGGATATAATTATATTTACTGCGTAAACATATACATCTGCACACACGTACGGATAAATACACTTTTATACCTGAACATTGGTCAATTTAAAAAAAAAAAAAAAAACACACACACATTTTTCGTTTCAAAAAAGGATCGGAAGATACATTGGTAAATTTCAAAAAAAAAATCCTTGTCCTAAAAGAGGTTTGGAAGGACATTGATGAATTTCGAAAAAATGCTTTTTCCTAAAAATGGATCGGGAGAAACATTGATACATTTGAGAAAAAATTCCTTGTCTTAAAAGAGGTTCGAAAGAAAAATAATGAATTTTGAAAAAATTCCTTGTCCTAAAAGAGGTTCGAAAGAAAATTAATGAATTTTGAAAAAATTCCTTGTCCTAAAAGAGGTTCGATAGAAAATTGATGAATTTTGAAAAAATCCCTTTTTCTAAAAAAGGATCGGAAGAACGTTGATAAATTTGGAAATCATTCTTTATCTCGAAAGAAAAAGAAAAATAAAGTTAAAATCTCGAATTTCACGATGCAACGAAAATGATTATTTTTCAATTGCCCCAAATTTTGTTTACCCAAAAATCGCAATGATAAATTCTCGATTACTCTTTTTTATCGTCCTTCTGAAAAATCAATATTAATTTTTTGTTTGTAGAATACAGAAAATAGTGAAATAAAAATATATATATTTTTAGAGATAAATGTGATTTGCAACAGTTTTTCGAATCCTAGTCGCGAAACAATATGGTGTATATAGATGAGTCGTAAAAACAACGTTAGTAAAAAAATAACCATTTTAGGGATCGAAGTAAAGTAAAAAATTCTGTTAGGTAAAAAATAGTGTATTTTTGGTTTGAGTAGAATTCCAGACACTAATGAAATATTCTGAAAAACAATAAAATCTCTACTTTGCTGTTTAATTTCGAAAACGACAGGAAAAATCTTCATTGTTCTTTTCATCGAGAAGAAAAATTCATTTTTGACGATCGAATATGCATTTTTAAATTTACAAAAAAAAAAGTAGAAAAAATGGCGATATTTCGTAGCAAAAAAAAATTGAAAATTTTGTACCAACAATGATTGCCCTCGATTGCAAAAAATCCGTAAATTTTCTTCTGATTCGGTGATTTTTCATATTCTCTTAACTGGCTGAATAATTGGCAAAGGATTACATCACGGATGAGTGCTGTGTGGAAGGCAACGATCGATTAAAGCCTCGAAACTTCAAACGTGAAGAGTTCAACGGATGCCAATAGTTCACCGAGTGTCGGATAATCGACGTGGTTTTGACGAAACCCCGGCAGTTTTACGGATGACTTGGCGTGACGAGCTCTCAACGAGATGATTGTAACCTGTCGAGAATGCGCCGTTTGAAAAATCGTAACATTTGCTCCCCCCCTTCCTGGTCTAGCGATGCGGTCACCCATCCGGATATTGACCCGGTCAATTATAGCTCGATACCAGAAACAGTTGAAGCTGAGATAAAAATCCAAATCCAATAAAATCCAAAAATCCAAATCCAAATAAACATTAAAAAAAATTCAAAGGGACTGAAGGGTCTGATCCGTTCAACTGCAAATATAATGCAAGTGTAATTTTTGGTTCCCCTCTCAAATTTAAATTCGTTTTTTTTCTATCGTCAAAATAGCGTAACTATTGTTTTCAGATTATACAGAAGCTAAAGTTTCGAACGTTGAAACGAGAAAAATGATTTTTTCTTTAGACATTTTTTTGTTGGATAATGATAAAAAGAAGAAATTATCGAAAATTTTGTCGTTTCTCAACACAACTTTGATATCCATATTTAGTCAATATTATCTAAAACAATATTTTTCATAAAATTAGATAATTTTATTTAATCACCAAAAAATATATAAATAAAATAGCTGTTTTATAATTTCATAAATAAAACAGCTATTTTCGAAACCCCTAACCTCAAAATTGAAGTTCATTCAGTAAATTCAATAAAATTGAAAATTCATTCAGCCCCTTAAGGTCATTGAAAGATTCAATCGAAATATGCAAAAACGATGTCGCATTTCCATTGCATTCCGAAAATGCACTTTTTTTCTAGAATTAAAGCAAATTTTAATTTCAAGGTTATTTACCATCCGAGACTATCGTTGCGCATTGAGTCGAAAATGAAGAAGAGGAGCAAGTAAATCGAGTTTTCGATATACTTTTTCCATATTTCACGGGTGATTTTTTTCCCCTGGTTGTTTTCCATTTTCCCTCAATCGCATCATCGCCCTCGGCCATATCTACGTGTCTCCTCAAACTCCTTTTAGCTCGGGCCATATCCCAACGCCTCCTGATAAATAATGTAAGACTTTCTGCCCACAGAGCCCTTCCCCTGTCGTTTCCTTCCTTTCCCTT
The DNA here is from genome assembly GCA_030522765.1 of Ophioninae sp. B BG-2022a. Taxonomy (NCBI): domain Eukaryota; kingdom Metazoa; phylum Arthropoda; class Insecta; order Hymenoptera; family Ichneumonidae; species Ophioninae sp. B BG-2022a. The sequence goes on along the minus strand of JAPYZJ010003956.1, from coordinate 48,962 downwards.
CGTCATTCTCTTTCTTCGTGTAACCTTTCTTCATCCGTACACCCTTTTGTGTATACGCGTACTATAAACTCGATTCATAAATATGTATGTTTGTTCTCGCGTATAACCGGTGAGCACTTTGTAAGGCACGCTTTCGAGGGAAACGTCGTCGTGCCACTCGCACAAATCGAATATCAGACTTACCACCGTCTGAGAATACAGCTCGTAAAGCCAACGCCTACGGGTTACGTGTCTCTGTTTATGTGCAAATATACGTGAAAAATAACTCGAGCAAATTACGACATTATATCCTGGATGGATATTTTAAAAAAACGGTGAAAATTCTTGAAAGTTCCAGTCGATTTATTCGATCGATAATGTTATCATTTAACGTTATCAAATATGAGAACGCTCGCGAGATACAAAATGCAAATGAATTTGCATTTTGCCCACCTTATTTGTTTTCAAGTACAAAAAAAAGTATGAATGTTGAAATAAAACGTTTATTTAATCATTTATTCAATAATCAACGTATTAATAATCATTTTGGTTCAGAAAACAATGTTCACTATTAACTATAAACTTCTTTAAAAAAAAGCGTTTTCTGGGCCTTATTCAGACCACTGTTCCTAATAAGGCCATACTCGTAACTTCGTACAAAAATTTTTTTTTTGTATATATATTTTTCAATTTTAACCTCCTGAGAACCACAACTTTTTTTTTCAGGAATTTAAATAAAAACTATCAGCATCGACTAAATGGGTTACAAAATGTTCTGAAAAAATAGAAAATTTGTTTCTACGTTGTAAATATAGTACAGATTCGCTCGGGAGGTTAAACAAAAATTTTGATAACACCATGTATAGTGCTGGTAAACCACTACAAATAATTAGAATAAAGATTAACTAAGTAATATTGAAAACATTTTTTGTTTTCGACAGTTTTAGTACGTCGAAATTTTAAAAACGCCTGCAATTTTAAAAAATTAAAAAAATTTTAATTAAATTAAAATTTAAAAACTTAAAAATTTAAAAAACGCCTGCGATTTTAAAAAACTTTAAAAATTAAAATTAAATTAAAATTAAAAAACTTAAAAATTTAAAAAACGCCTGCGATTTTAAAAAACGAAATTTAAAAAACGAGGTACGATCGCACCCTCTTCTATCGACTGCAAATTTGTTTGGGTTCGCGACAGCTTGGCGGTTGCTCCGGCCATTGTGGCCTTTCAAAGTTAGACACTCGACGATCAGAGCTCAATCCGGCAACATTTTGAAAAATCCGAATCGTATATAATTATGCGCAATGGCAACGAGCAAAAAGAATGGTAATAAAATTTCACTCGCGGTTGCCACAAGTGGACGAGTCATTAATTAGCCTTGTGAGCAACGGGGTGTACACGAGGCAGGGGCGAGCAAATAGAAAGGGGTAAGTTTGCGGAGGGTGATTCGAAGGGTTGCATAAGCCGAAGGGATGAAACTCGGAGGAAGGGTTGCTGCGAGGTTTCAACGTGAGATGACGAAAACGCGCTGGTTTTAAGGTGGGAAAATAAATTGCACAATATTGTAGAAAAGGAAAAAGATGGGAAGCGTCGAGTCAAGTGGTAAACGTGGAACGTTGCTATCACAAAGTGGCAAATGAAAAATACGAAGTTGGCGTTGCAGGAGAAAAAGAGGGTTCAGGATAAAAAGGAAAAATGACGAAAAAGCTCACAAGCCAGAAAAACACGAAAACCCTTTTTCGAAGCCGTGAAACCTTTAGGGTAACCTGGTCTAGGAGTACGCATCACCAAAAGCTGAGATGCTGGGCGAAAAAATAATCAAATCCGGCAGAAAACGCAGAAATTACGTAAGTTTAAAGACTTTTGCTGAAAATCTTAAATATTTTTACCATTTTTTAAGGATTTTTGAGACAAGAATGCAATTATATGGTAAAAATGAAAAAAAACTGTGAAGTTTTTAAAGACGATGCCTGACACATGCACCGAGCGTAATTCCGGTCAATGCCAACAATAGCGTTGAATTTCGCTCATACTCGCGTATTCTTATCCAATAGTACTTGTAAGACTGCGCAATTCCAATTTCTCTCTATTTTTGCTATTTTGAGTGATATTTTTCAATTTTGTTTTTTTTTATGTTACTTTATAAAAAATGTTTAAATTGCAAACGTAATAAATGCTTATTTGATTTCCTAGACTTCATATTTATTTTTTAGAATATTTTGAATCTTAAGTGCCTAATTCTAGACAAGATTACCCTACCTACACTCCGGGTTCGAGAAAGCAGATGAGAAAGAGCGAAAGGTTGGAGGTCGAAATAAGTGAAAAAAATCGAAGCGATAAGAAACAACGAAAAGTGGAAGCTGGAGTCTAGGGTTGGTAAAATGGATCTAAAGCTGGTAAGGAAAGATCGAATGAAGAAATCGAGGATCTTAAGGGGGATGAAGAGCGAAGAGAGTTGCGGAAGAAAAGCCAGAGGGGGTTGAGAATGAAGAACGGAATTGGCTTCGGTGTACCGGATAGAGGGGGTAATTACCCGTTCTGGGGAAAGCGATGGTGGTCCTCGAGGATCGAAACCTAGGAAACTGTGCAAGAGGAAAACAAAAAAAAACAAAAGTTGCTGAGAAGAAAAAGAAAAAAAAGAACAGGACGAAAAACTTCTTTCTCGCCGGATGTACTTCAACCCTCTCCTCTTCCAGGTCCGTTGCAACTCTCTTCCCAGCTGATGGTCGATGTGTCCGGACGAGATAGAATGTCCGCTGTTTTCGTTTTTCGTCCTGAGAGGACAAGAAACTGGGAGGGGGACAAAAGAAAAGTGGCCAAGTCGCGAGAGTGACGGAGAAACAAAAGAGGACCTCTTTCTCTCTCTCGTCGTGCCTGATGGGTCTGGTGGAGGAGAAAAGACGGCGCAGGGGTGAACCATTCTCGTTTTACCACTTTGCCGGAGCACAAAGAGGTATCTCGAATATCGGCCAACTGTCGCGGCATGCTGGCCATCCACGGTGCTCAAACGATAGCACGGAAAAAACGGCACACCACCCTCCAATAATCGGGTCGTTCTCGTTTTTGTAACGTCCTTTGGAAAGTTTACGCCCTTACGTGAAGAATCCTTCCTCGAACGAATGGTTGAGGAAATTTCTGTTTTTGTGGTAGGTTTGAGGTACTTTTGGTTTGACAAGGTTTTACCTACTTTTTAATATTTTACCGAAAATCTCTGCAACGGAAAAAATCCGTTTTTTGTACACCACAAAAATGTATTTTTCTTTTTTCAAATTGAAGGTACGAAAGTCACCAAAGATTACTTTTGGGGTCGTAAGAAAAATTGGCGAATTGGCTCTATACATTTTTAGAAAATCATTTCGCAGTTGCGTTCTACATTTTTTACGTTGTCCACGTTTGAGTGATTGGATGAAAAGGGTTTTCGGGATTTTTATCCCATCAACCAAAAAATATTGAATCCGTGACAAAAGCATTAGCTATTGATGAAAATAGAGTATTTTTGAGTATTTTTTATGTAGAATTTTTACTGAAAGAAATGTAAAAAATTATGGCACTTGCTTAAATTTTTACATGAATGCATGCAAAATATTAAAAGCTAGTGTCAATTTTTGACAATGTGAACATTTGTCACCGGTTTCAAATTTTCAATGTAATTTTTACAGAGATTTCACCGTAAAAAAATACTCAAAAATTCTCTCCGTGTATGTTCGTTGAAACCCAACTTAAACGAATTAAAGTTTATCACAATAAAACCTTACGCTATCAAAAACCAAACGTAGTTCCTCCAACACAATGATAATTCGACAAGAAATTTTCCGAGCAGTCGATTGCCACCTGAGAGATTCGGCGCAATTGAAAAATTCGTCTAACTACCGAAAACTCAATTTTTTCTCTAATCCAATAGGAATCGAGTGAACGATCGAGTCTGAACCATTCCACACGATTGAATTCCTCATAAATCTAGGCATCTGCATCCGACAGAGCAGCGAATAGTTCCACGATCTCGAAGGCTCTTTCAACTTCGAAGATCGCTAATTAAGAGTCAGATAAAAGCAGAAATGTGACTAGTCGGCAGTTGGTTGAAGTTGAGGCAATCTCGAAGGATAATAGAAGCAAAGCCAATCTGTTTCAAGCTAAAGCTCTCCTTTTGGATATCTGACCACCCTGGCACGTAACCCCAATCGCAGACCCTCTTCCGCCGGTGCTTCAAAGTACTTTATACCGCGTACACGTAGAGCGTGACGAGCGAGTTGTATAGAGTAGATATAATGCCCCCCCAGTTCATCGTACAATCCAGGGAGCTGTTGCCCGTTCGTTTCTCCTCCTCGTCAGCACGTTCCCTGCAATATTCGTATATGCGACTCCAACCCCCGATTCCTCATACATAATACACGTTGGGCTTCTGGAGAACATGATACACCGAGTCTAGTTGGACAAGGGGAACAGAAGCAGGAGTCAGACACTCGCACACACATTGATGTACCATGGCCTCAACGTTGATACGTAAATATAAATGTCCACGAATATTTCATAAGCATATAAGGTTAGTACAGCCTAGGGTTGTAGGGTGTACGCAAGGGCTGAAAATAAAGTGGATACGTCTGTCTGCGGTGTAATCCGAGTATACGGAAAAGAGGATTTGGGTTTGGGTTTTGGGTTCAAACTTTAGAAATACGTCGTTATTTTATGGAATTGCGACGAAGAGTGGCTAGCATGGAGGGGGAGGGGGAATAAGCCACTACTAATTTCGCCTGCCGGAAACAAACCCAAACAAAACAAAACCCAAACTTTTTGCGAATTTTTAAAAATTTCGTAAAAACATTTAAACGCAACTTCGGCAGACAAATTTACAATCGGCCCAAAAACCCCGTGTTTGGGTTTCCCCTTCAGAGAAACGTACATACCCGCGCTATTAACTACGCGTCTGCGCGTTGAATTACGATGAAAGTGGATATAAGGGATACAGGGAGGGGGGGGAGGTGTACGCTGGGGAAACTTCACGACAGTACGTGCGTGTTTCTCGCCTCGCCCTAATGCCCTCGCTCTCCCTTGATTTACCACTCCAACGACCCTTAAGGTCGCCCCTCACACGTGGGGAGTTTCGCATCCTGGCTGTACTTTGGATCTTACTACGTGTGGATACGGTTTTGTGGCACTCGAGGCTGGATGTGCTCATTGCCGATGTGCGCTCCCTGATGGCTTTCGAGTACCGTGATCGGCCAAAGAAGGGGTGAATATGTTACAATTATCGCTAAACCGAGACACACACACACCGACGAGGGTTGGATAGAGAACTAGAGGGAGAAAGAGATCGAAAGGGAGATGGGAGGCCAAGGGGAGCCTCTAAGGGATATGATAAAGGGGAGTCGAGATTTGGAGGGTGAGATGGAATTCCTACCCTGTTGAAGGGTGTTCAATGCTCGCTTCTCTATCTTTTCGTCCATATGACGAGAACCGACACTTTGGACAATGCTGAAAAAGGGCGGGCAGAATCACCCCTATAGTTTTTCGTCCCTCGGGCAAAACGTTCCAATGTACTTTTTTGTTCCTTCTCTTTTCATTCGCTCTCTCTCTCTGTCTCTCTCTCTGTGCCACTCTTTTTTTCTTGTTTTATCGCGATCTCCGTTTTACGTCCCTTTCAGGCTTTCACACGGGGTGCCACGAGGGACGAATGAAATTTGGCCCAACGGTGATTGCTGTGTTGGCCGATAAAAACCCAATACAATCCCCCTCGTTGAGCTCCTTTTTTTTTTTTTATTCTGATGTCGGTTCGTACAATAATACGTGTTCGCGTATGAAAATGTATGTGTCGATCGTACGTATTCCAGTAGCCGAATCTCTCGTCACTGGGAATCGACCACCCTTACGAAAAGCTCTTAAATCTGTGTGTGTGTGTGTGTGACCCGGAGAGAAACTTCGATCTCGTTATCTGCGTCGTTACGCGGTCGCTCAAACTGCCCCCCAATGTTCGGTCAGATCTCAGTTCAATCGTTCCCTCTCTTTCCCTACTTCTCCTCTATCGAAATCCCGGCGAATTGTACCAGCTGAACGATCAGGCCTTCAACCCTTGTCGTTTATTGACACGGGCCAATTGTCAGGAACCCCTTAAACCGAAGGTTGCCTACGGAAATATTATCCCTCTGTCTTGTCCCTCTCGCGGTTGGTCCGCTTTCGTCGATAAATTGTTTGCGAACCGATCGATTTTTACCGATTACCGATTGCCGATTTTTACCGATTTTTACCGATTACCGATTTTTACCGATTTTTTTTACACGTGCACACCGGAGAATCGTGGACGTTGAAACGTCGACCGGAAACGCCAAATTATAAAAGGTTCTTCAATAATCGTACGAATAACGCAAAACGTCATCGATTAAAAAATGCATTCCGATAAAATTGACAGATCGCTAAACACGTGGAAAATAAAAAAAAAATGTTTTTTCTCGGATTCCAACGGTGTACCTTTCTCTATGATGAGATTGAATTTCGCAACGTTGCGACGCAACGAAAATCATTATTTTTTTATTTCTCTATTTTTTTTCCACTGAAATCGTAAGTAAAATAATTGAATAATTGTGCAAATCTTTATACCGTCGCAACGATGCGAACTTCAAGTCCAGAAGAGATAGAGACAGAGAGATTGATATAATTTATTATGCTCCAACGGACTTTCGGGCAAAAAAAATAAAAATACAGTAAATACAAAAAAAAAATGTAATAACAAAGCCAATTAATAAGAATGAAATAATACGACTAAGGAAATTGTGAAAATCAAGTACATAGCAGAAATGGAACTTCAAAATCTAAGCCTACAAACAACCGAGACCATAACTTAAACTTAGGTAAATAAAAAACTAAATAAGTAGATAGATAAGCCCAACCAAACCAAACCCTAGATGGAATACTACTAAGAGTAACGAGGTGTTGAATACGAGCGAAAAGAGAGAAAGTGATAGAGAGTATTGAACCTTCCTCAACCCTTCCGTTTCGTCATCATGCACGGTATTCATCCTCGTTGTACATCAGTCCCTTCCATGTATATCATTAACCCCTTCCTCGTTGTTCGTCTCCGAGCTTCCCTCCTCGGATTCAACGTCCTCTTAAACCTGGTAGTTTCGTCGCAACGTCCTACGGGGATCATCGCGATCCCAGGAGTTCGTCAGGGCGACCCTTTCCAACCCCCACGTGTCTCCACACGGCACACAAGCGTGCGGGTGATCACCCAGTTGGTTCTCCTTCTCTATCTCCAGTCTCTTTTTGGCTTCTCGCTTCCCCGGAGGTCTCGATGAAACGAGCCCAGCCGCCATATTCCCAACTTTTTTCTCTATCTCTCTCTTCCTCCAATTCGGTCTCTTTTCAAGCTAGGTTGACGGAAAGAGAAGAAGAGAGAGAGAGAGAGAATTTTGGTCCTTTTCCAGGGCTTGACTTCGGACACATCGAGGGGATCCTGGACCAGGATTTAATCTCTCTGTCTCTCGGTCTCTCTCTCTCCGATGCTCTCCCGCTGTTTCTCGGTTTACCCGAGGGAGAAACTGCGCAGTCCTGATGGAGCACGAATCGGGGTATAGGGGGGAATGGGGAAGTCCCGTGTAGCGTGTAACACGTCTACTCCTCTCTTTCTCTATCCTTGGTCACCGCTATATCCGCACACGGACGTACACAGTCCTGTTGTATATCCCAGCCCTCTTGGTGAATCTGAAGCTAAGCCGGATCTCGCGAGTGTTTCTGGTGTCTCGCTTCCCTCTCGCTCTTCATCTCGGACCATCGGGCGAGATCTCGCCCCTTCGCTGCTGCTGCCGCGGCGCAAACGAGTAATTAACTATCTCCGTGTGGGACACGTGTTCCCACCGCGCTCCGCTCGTTTGCTCGATCCTTTCTCTCTCTCTCTCTTTCTGTCTCTCTCTCTCTGGCTGCTTTTCTCTTTATGGCACGCCAACATCATTGGATTCGGCAGTCTCTCACTTCCACTCTCTGTGACAATGTACAATGTGTGTGTCTGTCGGGGTCTCGGTTCGTATGTATATATACGTTATGGCGTGATCCCCAGTCCTCTCTTTCAGCTCAGCCCTCGGGCCACCGTGTTTGCACACACGCTCTTATGTTAATTTAGCTAAACACCCTCGTCGACCCGCAACTGCCGAGTTGCCGTTCTCTCTTCCCTCCCTCTTTGCTCCTCCTCCTCCTCCTCTTCCTCGTTCCCTGTTTCTACGTTCGGATATTCAAGTTTCGTGTTCTCGCGCTACGTGCAGTGCTACCCGTTACTCGACAACGATCAGCGTGTGTACGGGGCATTCGAGCCAACGCTCGATCAAACTTGCCAATCGGAAAGCCAAAAAATATGATTGAATTTATTTTTTGAAAAAAAATAGAAAAAAAAACTGATACTTAAATGTGAGATTCTGAGGGACAAGCCTCATTTTCGAAATGCAAATGATTCGATTTTTGCGTCGAATTTTCGACGCAAACTGGATTTCACTTTTATGGTGATACTCGTTGAAGTCAATTCGCACGCGTCGAGAAGACAATTGAACGCAAAAGCTTTTGGATGGTTCTGTATACGAAAGGCGAAAAATAATGGCGACGGGCGAAAAAAAGCCGCGTTGCCCGATGAGGGTTGAAATCTCCGCGAACCTGCTTGTGGTTTTGCGCAACCTTCCCCACCCCTGCCCTCAACCTACCAACGACCCCGAAGGAATTATACGTGGTTCTCGACGGGGTTAATAACACGCGAGTTTGCCACCCTCTTCCGCGTCCCCTTCTTCATCGTTTCGCTCCTTTTTCAATTTTATTTCTCCCTTCGTTTTTTCTTTTAATAGACGCCCCTCTGTTCTGGCCCCTATTTCGTACTGGTTCCAATCCCCTCTTCTTTTGTTCCATATTCTCGTAGCCAGAGAAGGGAGAAGCGTGGAGACAAAATTTCAAATTCGACAATTACGAATTTGAAATTTCGTTTAGTGACGCGTTCAAAATTCAACGGATAAATCTCAGTACCGCGAAGAGAAACATTCGTAATAACTGGGGAAGTGTTGGCTCAACAAAAAAAAAACAATTGTTTTTTTACGTTAAAACCGAAATAATAAAATCGTCGATAAAGTCCGATCCCAAGTTCACCTCCCGGCCACGAAACGAGTTTCATCGAAAAATTTCGAAGAGAAAACCTCCAATAATAACAAAAGTGTTCATAACATCGTTATTATTATTACCGAAAATAACCCTATTATCATAGATCGAAAAATAATCGTACAAATTTACAAAAATTCATGAGAAACACAAAAAAACAAAGAATCAATTGAAATCGCACAAGGCAAAGAAAGCGTGGTAAGTAAACAAAAAAAAAAAGGAATTACAAGATGGCGGCAAAACACCCTAGTAGAACGGTAGACACAGAATATATACGGTAGAGAAGTTTAGGGGTAAACCCGTAAGGGTCGTGGTGGAGGGAAGGCAGAGAGATCACTGCGGTGAAAGCACCTCGCGAATACGAAGTGTACGAAAGTGGTATATACGGTTGGAGTGTACAAGTCCGGGGTTTCCGGTGTGAGGTTTTAAACTCGATTATTCCCTTGAGCTTTCTGTATTTCTCCAAAGCTTTCTCCTTGTATAGCATACGGCACATGTGGGTTTGTGGGTGTTTACATGTATGTCTGTGTAGGTGTATATATATATATATATATATATATATATATATATATATAGGGCGGAGAGAAGGGAGAGAAAGCGGTAACTGTGTACACATGTCTTATGTACCACGTAAGGTATATAGCAACGAGAGAACGATAACAGTAATGGCCGTAGTACCTGGCGTCGTCGTGCGCACTTTATCTCCGGTATTCATCTTCCCATCAACGCTAGGATATAATTCTCTTCACCCACGCTTCCCTTCATCCCTTGATTCTCTTTCTACACCCCCCTCTCGTCCTAGCTTTCTATGCTGTTACTCACGATTTCCCCGGCGCTTCCTCTCTCATTCCTTAACGTGTCGTTTACGCGGCTATTTCCCATTCGATTGTCATTCGCAAGTAGGGAAAAAAAAAATCGATTCCGGGTGTACGCGTTTTCGCGTTCTCCAAGACGTCGCGTCGATAGGAGAAAAAGGATTACATCAGGTGCTCACGTGCGCGCGGAAAAACTGTGGCGATGAACGAAAGAATACGGATCCAATTGGACGTTGGAGTTTTTATTTTACTTTGGTTACTCGGTTTTGAGGATTCCTCCGAGTTTCCGGAATTTCATATTTTGTTCGAAAGCGTCACTCGTTAGGGTCGATAGCAAACTAATTAAAATTATATTAATTTTATTATTTAATTATGTATTATAGTATAATTCCTCTAAGATTATCCCTAAAAACTTTAATAATCTTATTTCAATACATACATTGTAAATTATTAAATAATTTGAATTAAATTCATTTATTAAAAAACTAGATATCTTAATAATCGAAAAAAATGTCTCCTCTAAATATTGATTTTAAATAATTATTTAACATTACAAATCCTAAATATTTAAATCCTATTAATTCGAGATAAACCGTGTAAATTCGATTAATTCGGTAAAAACCGTGGCGACGAACGAACGAGAACGAATCCAATTGGACGTTGTAGTTTTTACTTTACTTTGGTTACTCGGTTTTGAGGATTCCTCCGAGTTTCCGGAATTTCATATTTTGTTCGAAAGCGTCACTCGTTAGGGTTAGAATGTTGGATTTCTCATGAGTCACCCGGTATATCGTGTACACGGAGGCTGATAAAAAAGACGTTGCGCGGTTGACGAGACTGCCGATTTAAAATCTCCAAGTGTCGTATTCGTTTCTCGAAACGGTCATCCCACACACTGCTCAGGCTACGTGATCTTACTCGCGATTGGAACTTACGCGCTTCGCATTTATCTCGTCTGCGCGCCTCGTTTGTCTTTTATATTTCTTATTCTTTCGTCACAGCTACGCCCCCCGTTCATCCTCCGGATGATCTTTCTCTTTGCCCACTTCGTTCGTGTACCACGTATGTCTATGTAATCAACACATTTACATTCTCGAAGGCAAACTCGCAATTTCCGCAATTCCTTGGTAGTGGAATCGCGAGAGATCCTTTCTCGCACACGATCGTCGGGATTTTGCCGAAGTCGCGAGAGGATCGAGACGCACGCGAGTAGACGACGATAAAATATTGCCGAGTATGCGATATGGGTTTTTACTGTTTATTTTATTTACTTAGTTATATCGCTTACTTTCGCGTCGGCGAGAGGAGTCTGGAAGGTGTGACTCCTGGTGTGTTTGTATACATATATTATTGGCTACTGGCCTTCGTTTCCAAGTGTGAACATCGTTTTGTGATCGTTGAAGCGTAAATGAATTACGGTAATACTGGAAAAAGCGATATTTCTTGCTCGGTGTCACAGCAATTAATGTATGTGATAAAGAACAAGTTTCGAGCAAATCGAGCTCAGTGGCTTAATCTTAAAAGGTGTGATGCGTCGTTTTTTAGTTGAACTACCCTTTATACCTGGATTATCCAAATGTGTACCGCGTATCTTGAAAATCGCGAGTCAAAACTGTACTGTCATATTCGCGACAAAATTCTGAAGTGAAAAGTCTCGACACGTTTTCGTATCCGATGAGCGCCTAGCGAGTAATCGAATTTCACAGTTCGACCAATCAGACGCGTGCCAGGTCCACGCGGACGCCGGTGAATGGCGCCCCACTCTTTCTCACTGGCGCGCTCCGCCCACCGCGTGTTTCTGACTGGTCGATCTTTGACAAGCGATAACTCGCCAGGGCTTCGTTCGATCAAAAAACGCCTGAGGACTTTTCGTCTTAGAATTTCATCACGAATGCATCTGCGAATTATTAAACCCCAGTCGCCGGACACACGTTATATACGTTCATAAATACGAGCCTTCGAGTAAACTGCCTTCGAAGTGAAGGAATATAAATCTGAGGATCCGGTCGGTTTGTCGGCAAACACCACAAAAGAGAGAAACAGCGTGAAACGAAGGGGAAGCGAGAAAGAGAGGATAAGATTGTTAGGAAAGAGATAGTGCAGTGAAGAATATATATATCTGCTCGTCGTCCTCTTGTGTCGAGACAGACGAAGGAAAGAGGAGGAAAAGTATTAAACGAGCAAATCGAGTTCCCAAGAGGGATTGTACGGGCTGTTGGCTTCCAAGTTATACTCGTTAGCGGGCGCGTTGAATCGCGTGCGAGTTATCCACGTTCCTGCCTTCTCTGTCTTTTTCGCTCCTTTTCCCTCTGACGCACACAATCTTTATACGTCCATCTTTTTTTTGCTTCTTCCTAGCTCTCTTTCGCAGTTTAACGCTGAACGACAACGGGCTACCGTGTGCTTCCTCACATTCCTCCTTTTTTCCCTTCCAGCTCCTTTGCTACTTCGTTTTCTCTCTATTTCTTACCGTTTCCCAACTCCGAGAAGCAACTCCAATACCGTTATATCGCAACCGTCCACACGCAATTTATGTTTTCATATCTATCAAATTTACACAAACTTTTATACGGTGACCAAATATTTCAGTCGTTTCCAGAATCTCCTCATCGAGATTATCCGGCTGCCGTACTTAATCGATCCTAAAGCTTACTTTTACTCTCACATCCTCAAACTTGCCTGAATCTTGCTTTCAACTTAAAAAAACTAATCCTGCAGCTAATCCTCGAAAAAAAAAACTGGGCGATCCGAACCAGTTCTCATACGTCACATTTTCGACTTTTTATTTTTTTTCAATTGTCACATCCAGAGATCGACGAAAAAAAAAAATGAAAAAAAAAAAATGCAGAAGAGTGACTTGTCGTTTTAGGTCGTATTTTGATCGGACTCGCCTCTATAACAGTCAATGTGGGAACGGAAGAAAGGGGCGATGCGATGAGATACGAGGAGAGAGAGAAAGAGAGAGAGGGAAAATCGCTTAGGCCCCACAAGCACGGGACACGACAAACTGCCAGCCCTAATGCCAATTAGTGCCATTCCGATGTCGAGCCCGCTCTCCCCCCCCCCTCTCCTTCTCCTCCTCAATCTCTCGCGGCACGGAGGTGGCTTCCTCGATTCGCAGTCAGCGGCAATACTCCTCTGGCTACCGTCAACGAGCTCCCTTGGACACTTTTTTTTTTTTTCTTCATTCTCCACTCTTTCTCCCTCTCTTTTTCTCTTCGTCATTCGACTCCTTGCTCTCCCATGGAGACACGCTCTTATATTCATTCCCGGACTCCATCAATTTATCTCGATATCGCTCGAGAAGGCAAAGAGAGAAATTGTTGGTTGGAAGAGAGATGGCGAAGGAAAAAAAGGAGAATCGGTTGAAAAATCAACGGCTCCCTGTGTATGTGTAAAGTGGAAGGAAAAGGGGGAGATTCGGCAGGGAAGAGGACAACGGAGGTAGCAACCAAGCGAGAATGGAATGTGCCGTGCTGTATAAGGACACAATAATTGTAATCGACACTGCGAAATGGAGAGCCCCCCTACTCGACTCCAAGTGCGCGTACTCGTGTAACCTCCAATCGCGTGGAGTAAAAAAAAAATATGGACCTGAAGTTCGCATCGTTGCGACGCAACGAAATTTATTTTCTCATTTTTTTATTTTCTTAAATCTATTATTTGGCTATTGAGGTATTTTAATAACGATTATATTGAAAAAGAAATAGAGAAATTAAAAAATAATTATTTTCGTTGCCTCGCAACGTTGCGAACTTCAACCTCATAAAAAAATGGCGTTCGAGTATGCGACGTTGAAACGTAACCCAAGATTCAATCTTTTCGATAACTTTCTTATTTCTTTTTCACTGTAATCGTAATTGAAATACCTTCAATAATTATACAAATCTTCATTATTATTCAAAATAAATTTTACTCTTATACAAAATTTGTATTCCCTAAACGTTCCCAAACAAAAGTTTCGAAAAAAAAAAAAAAAAAAAAAAAAAAAAAAAAAATCGTGATCGGAAAAATTCGCGTAATTAAGGACCATTTGGTTGTCGCTGGATTCCGATGCAAAACCTCAACGTTATCCGCGCGGAGAACATTTCGCGTACAGGAGTATGTGGAAGTCGGTATAGAAAACCTCGCAAACTCGCTTGACTCGACGGTTCGAGTCTCGATCGTACGGATAAACTTTTATCGTCGTCGTCTACGTCCTCGGGGTTGTAGCGGCGATGCGGTGGAAAAATACTCGAAGAAAATTGCCATGAAGGTTGAAAAGCGTCTGGTAAAGGAGCGAGAGCGCAGCTTTTCAAACTTTATATATATACATATATATATATATGTATATAAAGTTCCTCTCTATTTATCCGCCGTCTCCTTTTATTCTCTCAACCCCTTTGGGTTCTCTCTTTCCTCTTCTCTCTTCAAGAGGTCGAAGTAACTCCAATCTTTCGTCGTATTTGCGCCCCGTGCGGTAGAACGGCAGCAGCAGCCAAAAGGGGGGAGGGGAAAAGGGGGCGCTGCTCCATCGTCCTCGACGACGTTGAAACGAGACGTAATTTGAGAATTATTTAAACGAGAACGGGCGAGAGGTTTGCCCGTAATGGTGGCAAGAGGAAGACGACGGTTTATACCACCGAGGGAAAGAGAAAAAGAGAAATGCTTCGAGAATAGGGCGAGAACGAGAGAGAGAGAAAGAGAAAGAGCGACGTTGAATTGGAATGGTCGATGTTGGGGCGCAATTTCACGTTGGTTAATGCGACCAGACGTAAACACAATTCCGGGAGCACAATGGGCTACGGTATACACGAGTACCGCGCTCTCCCTTTTTCATTCTCACGAGAGAAAGGGCAGTGAAAAAAAGGGCCCGAGAAAGAAGGTTGAAAAAGGGAAAGACTGGCGAGAGGTAAAACTCCGCTTGGGAGGACGGGGTGTGGATACCGATTTTTACGATTCCATGTAGAAGCGAAAAAAATAACTCGCCGAAAATTAAGAGCGAATTGAAAAACAGCTACCAGGTTGGTCCGGGAATGTGACGATGGTCGTGGAAATGTTAGCTGCTGAAAGGAATTTTTCATGACGGAGGAGACGACACGAAGTTCGCGTCGTTGGAACAAAAATGATTTTTTTTCCAAGGACTTGAAATTCGCATCGTTGCGACGCAATGAAATTTCTTTTCTCATTTTTTTTATTTCCTTACGTCTATTGGTTGGTGAAATGTTTTTTTTTCAGATTTGAGTTATAGGTTGTCACGATAAAGATTTGTATAATTATTGAGGGATTTTAATTACGATTAAAGTGAAAAAGAAATAAAAAAAAATAATGATATATATATACATATGTATACACATGAATACGAGAAATATGATTTTGACGAAAAAAACGACTTCGTGGGCCGTCCTCAAGTGTCAGATGAGCTGACATCCAACAGAGGATAGTTATAACGGCCTCGAAATATCCAGTGTCCATATATATCCATATATCAAGTAGAGAATGAAAGAAAACAGAAGGGCACATTTTGTAGCCCTTCGAGGGTCAAGGGGGCATGAGATCTTCCGTCAGGCGAGACACTGTATCGTAAGGGCTGGAAACGATTTCATCTCCCTCTCTTTACGACCCTCCGACCCTTTTTTTTATTTGTCTCGCAACGACCCCTGGAATCGGTTCCCTTAGCGGACCAATTTACGGCACCCTTCGGTTCGAGTATTACGGTCTGTGTAGTTCGAAGAGTTTTATCCATCTTCCTTCTTCCGCCATTGTTGTAGCGGTCGCAGGATTATTTTTTCCCAAGGGATTCCCAATTGCGGAGGAGGAGGAGGAGGAATAGTTGAAGCGTTTTTGTGATAAGTTCGATCGGAGTTATTCAACGTGATAAGAAAAACACTTATTCATAGTACTCGCGGAATGGGACATCGACGCTGATCTTATTTTTCAAATGCAAAAATATTTTGCTTGGTCGTTGATTTTTTTTTGGGTTTTTCAATAGGTGCGGGTAGATTTTATCGGCCATTTTGTCTTAGTGATATCCGTAAATTTTTTTTTTTTTGAATATTCAATTATTTATGAGGTTGAAGTTCGCAACGTTGCGAGGCAACGAAAATCATTATTTTTTAATTTCTGTATTTCTTTTTTTAATATAATCGTAATTAAAATACCTCAATAATTATACAAATCTTTATTGTGATAACATAGAATTTAAATAGAAAAAAAATATATATCGACAAATAATAGATTTAATGAAATAAAAAAATGAGAAAATAAATTTCGTTGCGTCGCAACGATGCCAACTTCAAGTCCATAATTATTTATACCAAATCACTATTACAAGTTATACACTTGTACAGAACCCAAACAAACCCAAACACACGGATCTCTTCGTACCTCCATATTCCGAGACCATTAGGGTTCTACACGATTTCTAAACTGCCCGATTATGAGTCTCAATATTTACAGGGATCCTCGTCACTTCGAGGCAAGAATTAATTTCCCCTCTGGCAAAATCTACGGCATCTGGTATTGAGTCAGGCCATCAGCAAGAGTGTAAAGGAATTTCGGTGAAAAAAAGTGGTCAGCTCGAGCAATTTGATGGGGAAACTGGGAGGGTATGAGAATGAAGAGAACAGGAAGAGGGGAGTCGGAGGGACAGTAAAGGGGAAAGATACAAATGGATAGGGCGATGAGAAGTGAGAGGCACGCGTTCACTTTTGGGTAATGGCTACCTAAATAGGGCGTACCCTAGACTGCTTAGTATCAGGGGCGCCCTGGTAGGGCTGTATAATGCTTTCCGGAATTCCGCAGTGTCTGGCTGTGTCTAAAGCCCAGGCTGATCCGCCGAGTGTCAGACCGACCGATTTCTCATCCCCTTTCTCGTTCACCCTCCTTTTTTTTTTTTCGTTATTTGCTAAGATCACGCGTGCGAGCGTTTTACGAAGGGTTTACGAACGCAACAGAACTCGACCCTTGTCACGACCCTCAACATTTGTATCCCACCCTTCTCTCTTTCTCTGTTTCACCGTTGGCCTCGTTTTGACGCTCATTGTCGAGTCCACCCTTGAAAGGTTCAGCAAAGGTGGCTGGCAACCCCTATAACCGTCCAACTCACTATTTTAGGGTCGATCTAGTGTGAGGACGCGAGGGACCCAACGATCCACGTACCGATGCGGTCGCCCTCGTCATCAACGCCCTATATCCGCTTTCTACCCTCGAAACGCCATTGACGTATCCTACACATCGGTGAAGACCGCGTGACTGGATAATCATTATTTGCTCGAATCATCGCAGTTCTTATCGCGGACGGCCCTTCGTTCAGAGGACTGCCCTTTCACGAGAATAGTCGGAGGGTTGACCCCACGCAGAGTTTGCGCGTGAGGACGAGAATTGAAATTACGACTGTTGGTTGCGCCGTGTCAGAGTCAACTTATTTACAAGCACGTATAGGGGAGATTAGTCCAAAACTGGGTATGAGGGTAAAAACGGAACATTGGTTTTTAGGGTTTTTAGGGTTTCGTACTCAAAGGGTAAAACGGGATCTTATTGTTTTCGCTCCTCTGTCCGTCTGTCTTTCACCAGGCTGTATCTCATGAACCGTGATAGTTAGAGAGTTGAAATTTTCACAGATGATGTATTTCCGTTGCCGCTGTAACAACAAATAATAAACATTAAATAACATTGAAAATTAAGGGGGGGGGGGGCTTCCATACAAAAAACAGGTTTTCTTTTTCGGCTAATGGTACGGAATCCTTCGTGCGCGAGTCTGACTCGTAATTGGTCGGTTTTTTTTAGTAGACTTCTCTATTCAAACTGCGCGCGCTTTTGTTTCCTGCAGTTGGCCATCTTGATTAGTTTTGTCAACAAAAGCTGAGTGGTGTCATGAATTTTTGCAAATTTTTTCATCAATAATTGTGGGTGTAGCCCAAGGCCGAAAACGACCCAGGTTCACAGGATCAAGGTGCATAAAATACTATTACGGATTGAAAGTTAAAAAAATAATGTCGTTGCTTTTCAACCGGAATTTCCGAGGCTTTTGCTCATTGACAAACCCAAACAAACAAATGCTTAAAAAAAAAAAGGTTTCGTCGCATCTGAAGGAAACAGACTTCGAAAGCGAAATTAGTTCGATGGGCAAATAGAATTTTGTCTCTGGGAGATTCGCGAATGGAATGATAAATCCCCGAAGAAGGAAAATTGCTGAGCTCGTTTCGCAACGAGCCGCGACGACTTAATGGAGAACATAAATTTTTCCTGCGCCCATTGGAAGACCGTAACGGCCGTCCGTGTAAGGGCGAGTTTGCCGAGGCTTACGAGAGCAAAGGGGGGATGGTCGTCGAAAAAGCAAGTTGAACGACGACGAGGCATAAAGATGAGCAAGGGAGAGCGAATTCGTCTCGGTGACTTGGCTCGAACGATATGCTCGTTTATGGTCGATTACTGCACGTATCGCGATAGACTTGTTGCGTCGGCGATGCGCACGCCCAGAAATCCTCCCAAAAGTAAACACGTACGTATCTATTATCATTCGCTAGTCTCGCCTTTCAAAATTCATTTTCGCCTTCTACTCTGAACCAAAAAAACGAAAAGAACGGTGGAAAACTCGAATTGTAATTGAAGGTTTTACGAAAATTGAAAAAAATTGTTTTTCATGTCCCTCGGGGAAATAGGTCCAAAATGGAGGAATCTCTGATTTACGAGTTTAGTTTGTTTCGTTTTTTGTTTAAGAAGAGATTGTTTATTTACCGACAAACTGGTACATTTATGAGTACCAGTCTTGCGAAAAAGTTTGTCTATGTCTTAATAAGTTTCTTCTTGATACTTGGAGTTGTCCAGGCAACACGTACATTTGCAACTTGGCGAACAAACCCAAACACAAACAAACCCAAACAAACCCGAAACTAAAAAAGAAAAAATCGTAGCTTTTTTCTCAAACTAACCCAAACCCAAACCCTAACATACCGAAATTCAAACAAACCCAAGACCAAAAAAGAAAAAAACGTAGCTTTTTTCTCAAACTAACCCAAACCCAAACCCTAACAAACCTAAACCCAAACAAACCCAAAAGCAAAAAAGAAAAATCGAAGCTGTTTTTTTCTCAAACTAACCGAAACCCTAACAAACCTAAACCTAAACAAACCCAAAACCAAAAAAAGAAAAAAATCGTAGTTTTTTCTCAAACTAGCCGAAACCCGAACCCTAACAAACCCAAAACCAAAAAAGAAAAAATCGAAATTGTTTTTTTCTCAAACTAACCCAAACCCAAACCCGAACAAACCCAAAATCAAAAAAGAAAAAATCGTAGCTTTTTTTCTCAAACTAGCCGAAACCCGAACCCTAACAAACCCAAACCCAAACAAACCCAAAACCAAAAAAGAAAAATCGAAGTTGTTTTTTTTCTCAAACTAACCCAAACCCAAACCCTAACAAACCTAAACCCAAACAAACCCAAAACCAAAAAATCGAAGTTGTTAATTTTTTTCCTCAAATTAACCCAAACAAACCCAAACAAAACCAAAAAAATCGAAGTTGTTTTTTTCTCAAACTAACCCAAACGCAACCCCAAAAAAAAACCAAAAAACCCAAAAAATCATAGTTTTTTTTTTCTCAACGATGCAAGCTTAAGGTCGTCTGGATTACCGAAATTTTTTCGGTGCATCCGTAAGGACTGAAATATTGAATCGGACGACCGTCACCATGTGTCGTCGTATTTAGCAGGGTATGCTAAAAAATATGACGAAAATCTGACGAAAGTTGACTAAGTATACGATGAAAAAATGAGTGTGGGAAATGAGTAAAATAAAAACAGGCGTGAGGGAGAAGGGATACAGGGGAGCAGGAGAAAAGCAAAGGTGTCGAACACGTGCGGCTCTAGCCAAGTTGGCCAGAGACACGTGTCCAACGGTCGCGGCGACATGGCAACCCGACATAACTGTATACACAAATCGGGCCATATGTCTCGGCCTGCTTATATTTCATTGACAACCTCTCCGGCTCGCCTTCGATCGCCACTTCCTGCAATCAACGTTTCCCCCTAACGCCTCGTACATGTGTCAATAAAAAACGGTCAAGCCTCCTGATTGATTTCGAGTGCACTCTTCGGACCCATCAAAATCCTTCAACGAGATATTAGCAATTCTGTAAAGATTTTTCAAAGATATTTGGAATATATTGGAATTTCCGAAATGGGAGAATTCGTTTGGGTTCGTTAAACTTTGTTTGGGTTTGTTTGGGTTTGTTTGGGTTTCAGAATTTCGATGTCACGGTTTGTTTGAATTTGTTACATTTTTATTGTCAAATTTGTGTTTGGGTTTGTAACGTTGCGATATTTCGAGATTTTGGATTTTCTAAGTTTTGGAAATTCTTTTTTATTTCGATTTTACTATTTTGACGTTACGTTTTCTTTGAGCTTGCAATATGGTGGTTTTTACATTTTTGTTTGGGTTTGTAAAGTTGCGATATTCCGAGATTTTGGATTTTCTAAGTTTTGGAAATTCTTTTTTATTTCTATTTTACTATTTTGACGTTACGCTTTCTTTGAGTTTGCAATATGGTGGTTTTTACATTTTTGTTTGGGTTTGTAACGTTGCGATATTTCGAAATTTTGGGTTTTCTAAGTTTTCGAAATTCCTTTTTATTTCTATTTTACTATTTTGATGTTACGTTCTCTTTCACTTTCGCAATATGGTGGTTTTTACACTTTTGTTTGGGTTCGTAACGTTGCGATATTCTAAATTACATGGGTTCATTTTTGTGAAATTTTGAAAAAAATAATTCAATTAAGAAAAAAAAAAAGTAAACGAAGATTTTCCGTAAAAACCAGATCGACGATAACTTTTCAACATCGTAAAAAAAAAAAACTATATTTGTTGCGAAAAAAAAAAAAGCTTAAAACTGACGCCGTGTTCGAGAACTAAAGCGCAGTTGAGTGCGTCTCGCAATTAGCAAATTTTATAAAAAGACGAAAAAAAAAAAAGAAAAAAATTTTTCGTTGAAAAAAAACTGAATCGCGGCGGGGGAGCGGAAAGATAACAAGAGAGCGTGTAAATAGTCTTACCGGATGTCTCGCGGCGGCAGCTGCTGCAACGGCGGCAGCATTGATGCCGGCACTGGGATACATTTTCGTTCGGACGAAATATCACACAACCGAGGAAAAAAGAAAAACAAAAAAAAAACAACAAAAAAAACGTATTTCGTTGATAACGAATTTTCGAGAACGGTTCACGTGGACTCGATAGACGAATTTTCGAAACGCGTTGAAAAAAAAAACGAATTAAATGTTTCCCTCGGCAAGCGGGAATAAATCCTTGGCCGCACACGTTGCTTCACCAGAGATACGATAAAACCTGCGCGCGCACATACGAAAAATAAGAGACCTGCGCGCGCACAGAAACACACGGACACTCGCGCGGGCGCGGCGGTCACGAGAAGCCCGGCATCGGGTAAAACTCGCGCTTGCGCGCGACGCGCATGTCTCTCCAACGGTCAAACGCGACACGTGAAGAAAACGCGGGAAATTTGAAATGAAGAAAAAAAAAAAAGAGGGGTGAAGCGATTTGAGGGTTTTCAACCCCTGGACCACTCGGGCTACGTGCTAAGAGACGCTCGATCGAAATTTCGGTTGACGAGGACGAGCGCGACGAATTTGTATAATTCTAATAGCACGGGCGTATCTCGCCATCCAATCGTTTCCCATACGACTAAAATTTCATTTCGCCTTTCTCTACTTCTCCCTGGGTAATAAAAAAAAAAAAACGTTTATTTTCGTGCTCTGTTCCTCCGAAGCGTTGTTTCGTGAGAACTCGGTCGGTAAGTCGTTACCGACGGAGAGGACGCGCGCCCGAGCGTCCGGTTGAGAAAAGTCCGAGTCACGAACACACACGCACACACACACACACTGTTGGTCTCTCTTGTAAACGCGAGAGAGACGGAGAGAGACGCTTCGCGACTCCCCCAACGTGCGAATCGTGTACGAATCCTCCTCGGGTTATTTGTACTCGGTGAGCAGCTGCTTCCAACGAGAATTGAAAAAAAAAGGATACACACGCGGAAGTAAACAAAAAAACAAAAAAAAAAAAACAGGAAAAGCCACTGGTAAGATTTAGCGCCGTAAGGACGGATCTATCGATCAACGCGCTTCGAATTCCCGCAAATTTTCACAAGAACCGTAAAAAAAAAAAAAGCACTCACGAATCGCACAAACACTGTGTATTTGATCCTCGTTTGCACGGTTAACTCTGTTTTCTTCGCCGGTTAGAAATTCCGATGGAAAGCGTGGATTGTATCGAGGAGAAAGAAAACGAAAACAATGAAACGATTCGGCGCGAGAACGGAGCGAAAATCGACCTCTCTCGAGTACGTCCACGGAGCTACTGACGGCGAGCGAAGTGGTGGGGGTAGTGTCTCGCTCCGCGCCCTCAGCGCTCCCACCGCCTCGACGGTTGAAACGAGGGGCTCGAGAAAGGTATATCCCCGTATACTTCGCTCGCTCGTTCCCTCGCACCACGCCACATGCCGGAACGTTGGCTGCGCACGCGCACGTGTTTGCGTGTATATACGAGAGAGCGATGGAACGACGCCGTTTCGACAGCGTATTAACCGGTACGATAGCTCCTTTACAATTATTGCGATTAGTTGAGTGAATGACCGAGGTGGCGGTGGGTGACCGGCTCTCGTACACTCGCGTCCTTACTGTACATCTACGCGCATCTCGCGTGTGTGCGCATACGTGTCTGCGCATGTGTGTGCGCGCATACGTCTGCGCACACGTGTGCGCATACGTGTGCGCATGGGTGTCTGCGCAGACACGTATGCGCAGACGTATGCGCAGACACGTATGCGCAGACGTATGCGCAGACACGTATGCGCAGACACGTATGCGCAGACACGTATGCGCAGACGTATGCGCAGACACGTATGCGCAGACGTATGCGCAGACACGTATGCGCAGACGTATGCGCATACGTCTCTTAGATTCCATGTCTCTTAGGTCTCTTCAGGTCTCTTAGATTCTATGAATAATTACTACCACCAATCAATTATCCAGCGAACGAAGAAAAAAGGAACCTCGAAAACCAACAAATGTATTTTCCGGTTCGGTTCTGATTTTCTCATTTCGAGATCGCACAATCTTCGTAGTCGAGTTTTACTCCAGCTCGGCCAAGATTCACTCGAGTCGTTGAAATACTTGATTTTTCGACCGGAAATCGAAAATCCGATTATTCTCGAGAACCTTCGTTCTGGTTCCCCTCGCGGGCATCCGCAGAAGCGACGAGTGAAAATTTAATTCAAACGGTAGAGCGCGAAAAGTCTCCCCTCGCGGGGAAAGCTGAAGAGCCAGGAGGATACTCGCGGGTTGTGATAGTTACCGGATGTAATCACTGGAATTGGGTGCAAACTAGGACGCTTTATGCGCCTCCTGCGAATAACACGAAACGCAAAAGTGGCGCCGGCCAATAGAGGGCGCGACAACCCCCTACGTGCTTTTAATGAAGGCGAAGGGGAGGGGGGTTTGAAGGGGTTTCGCTGCTATCGTGCAAATCTATTTGTAACGGATTCTGCGGTCGTGAATGGATTAGTCGACGATATTCCCCAATCATAAGTTACACATTATCGATTATCTCTCGTTTGTGCCGTACACGTTTTCAGCAAAGTCCATTGTATTTATAACAGCGCTAGTGATAAACGAGAGAATACCAATATTCACCGTTTTTCATAGATTATCTAGTAATAATGACGAAACCAAATTTTAGACCATGTAAAATTACGCCATTCGCGATTGTCGATTTTTAAATTCATTTTCTTTTTTTTTTTATGACGATGATTTGAAAAACTTGAACGTATGAGAAGTGTGGAAAAAAAAAGTTGATTTGACGTACGTGTAAAAAATGTTCGATTTTTGGAAGATTTTGTGCAATTTGAATTTTATCTGACGGACTGAACGGAATTTCCGGAATTCATATTTGGAACATTTAGAAATTTGAAATTTTACAAACTTGCGTGTTTCGACGTGAAAAAAAAGTTTAGGTCAATAATTTGATATTTATAACTGAAAATAGAAAATAATTTGCGAATTATTATTATTTCATAAAAATCAAAATTTCGAGCTCTTTTTCGATACGTTTACCAAACTGGAGAAAAGGATTTATCTAGAAAAAGGGTTTTGATCGAAATGTGAACAATTTTTTTTCAAAATGTCAATATTTTTTATTCACTTTATTTTAATAAATTCTGATTATTTCTACCGTTCAGATTAGTCGGTTCAATGTTTTCAAACAATTGTCAAAACGATCCCCTCGCGATCCGTGCGCTCGAAAAAAATGTTTTTCGAGCAAGGAGAAATTTTCGAAAAATTTAATTTCGAGATCCTGAGGGCCGAATTTCGTAAATATTTGGATCGAAGTTGACAAAAGCAGAGGGGCTTTGAGCAATGAAATACCAAATTTACCACATTCGGTTCGTTCGGACGATTGAACAAAAATTCATGTTTCCGGCGAAGGGTCGATCAGTCGATTCCAAATTTACACATTCCAAACTACATGAAAGTTCTCGGGGACGCGTGGAAAAAGAGCGTGAATGCGGGCACGATACGAATTGGTTTTACAGCGGCATCGCCTTAATTGCGAGTGCACATGTTTCGAAAAATGTAAAGGGTGTTCCGAAGCGATAATTTAAAAAATCGGGAAAATCTTTTTACTTTACAAGGAAAAAAAGAACTTTAAAATGTTTTCGAGTTTTATTGCTAAGATTTTTATTATTTTTTGTGTACGTCTTTTTATATCATAAAAATTTGTTGATTAGATATCGTGTCCATCGACAAATTAATTCAATCAAAAATAAATTAATATTGAAAAAAAAATCGTTTTTTTTTCGAAACAAAAAATCGTTTTCTTTCGAAACAAAAAATCGTTTTTTTCGAAACAAAAAACCGTTTTTTTGGACTACAGGTTTTTTTCGAAAAAAATTATTGTTTTTTTCGAAAAAAAACCATTTTTTGTTTCGAAAAAAACGATTTTTTGTTTCGAAAAAAAAACAATTTTTTGTTTCGAAAAAAAATTGTTTTTTAAAAAGTTTTATTTTTTAAAAAACAATAATTTTTTTCGAAAAAATAGATCTTAAAAGACGAAGGTTGATTTCGATATCAACGCGAGTGTGGATATTAAAAAATTGTGATCCGTGTTCAGTACCACCCTGTATATCGACGCTGCGGCATTTTCGCGAAATATTCGTTGCACACATAGTCAAGCCTTACTGCAAAATTGCGGCAATTTTTATTATTTGTAATGCCCAGGACCGATCAATTCCCAGGGGGCGCATGAAGCGTTCGAAATTTGTTTGTTCTTTTTTTCCTTCATTTTATCGCGAGGAATATTTTTTTTTCGTCTGTTTTCGATGGTGGAGAAGGAGAGGGTTGGAAAATCGAGGGGGTTGGTAAATCCGGTAGAGGGTAAACGAGACAGGGCAAACGGGGTGGATAGCATACGGGCACAGGTATTAGTCGAGGCCGGTACCGCGAGGGGTTGAGACTCGACGAAAGGGAGGATGAGCAAGGGTTGGTGGCGAGGGCGAGCCAGAGGGGTGAAAGCTCGGGCAAACAAATCGAAAGTTTTTCACAAAATGGCCGTCACCAGGCTGACACGGATGTCCGCATAAACCCCCCCCACCCTTTTTCGTCCCCTTTCGTTTTACCCCCCCCCCCCCGCCCCTGCAAACTCACCCCCTTTCTCTCTCTTGGCCTTTCTCTCCCCGAGTAGCTAAATACTTCTCCGCGCTGATGTGTGAGTACGAGTACACGGATATTCCTCTCACTCGAGCCACTCGTGATTTCCCTCACCACCACAAATGTGGCGCCTCCATCACCCGGTTTTACCATCCCCCGTAACGCGCTCTTGGCAACTCCGTTCTCCCTTCGCTAGGGAGACTAAGTTTCCGGTAAGAAGGGCGTATCTTGTAATCGAATGAAAAAATTCAGTCTTTGTATACGATTGTACGGGGAAGTTAAGTCCGATCTGAAATCCGGGTATCCAGCGCAGTGTTGATGTCTTCGATACGTTTGCTGAAAGGTGCTTTTTGGATTTGTTTCGAACGATCGTCGACCTCGGCGATTGGAGGACTCTTGCGACCCAAACAAACCTAAACAAACTCTTGCAATGGCCCAAACCCAAACTCATACTCTTGCAATGATCCAAACCCAAACAAACTGTTGCAGTGACCCAAACCCAAACAAACTCTTGCAGTGACCGAAACCCAAACAAACCCAAACAAACTCTTGCAATGACCCAAACCCAAACTCATACTCTTGCAATGATCCAAACCCAAACAAACTTTTGCAGTGACCCAAACCCAAACAAACTCTTGCAATAACCCAAACCTAAACAAACTCTTGCAATGACCCAAACCCAAACCCATACTCTTGCAGTGACCCAAACTCAAACAAACCCAAACAAACTCTTGCAATAACCCGAACCCAAACAACCTCTTGCAATGACCCAAACATTTTTACAGCGTCAAGAAAATATCTCTTATTTTTATTTTCCGCGTTTTGCGATCTTTTTTCTTCAGATAAAAAGTCTTTAGTCTTTCCACTTTTCCTGTAACGTAAATATTTTACGATTTTTTAGAAATTCTGTGTGCAAATTTTTCTACCTCTCAAAAACCATAGCGATTTATTCATAATCGTTCGAATATTTTTTTACGTTAAAATTGGTATGATTCGGACGCAGCGAAAATTACTGTTCTCCGATAGCCCAAATTTTATTTGGTATTTTTATAGCCCGCTAGAGATAAAACGATAAATGCATCAAAATAGGATAAAAATATGCATCCCATACCGATGAAAACTGCAACATTATTTTTTTTGTCACGATTCGAGCGTACTTTATCGACGGATTCTCCCAAACTCATTATTTACAACCTCGATCTATATACCAAACATTGGCATTGATATTCAGTATTACAACAAACCCAAACAAGTGTCATCGAAGCGTTTTTATTCGAGGTTTAGACGCGGCCTCGTTTGATCAACATTTATCGCTCAGGGGCGCACTCGACAATAACACGATCGAAAACCAAGCCAGGCATGGAACAAAAAGAACGTTATTTTTTATTTTATTTTATTTTTTTTTTTAAAGCGAAAGTCCATCCGAATTTTCGCAGCTATTCGCAGCGTTGTACTCGCGATTTTTTTCCATCTCTCTTAGTCGCCAAAACCGTTTCTTATTTCTCTAGGAATCAACACTCTTCCATGTACGTTCGTATCTTTCCGGGGATCCGAGTCGCGGAAAAGAAGGAGCGGCCCGGTTTCATCGAAGTCGTAACGATCCGAGAAGCTCGAGTCCGTTGGGCCCTTTCGTGGTAGAGCGAAAGAGTACGAGAGTAAGGTGGAAGGAAGAAGAGTCGAAAAGACGAGCGAGTGTGTGCGCGCGCACACTTCGGGCGCGGCGGGGCAGGGGGGGGGGTGGTTGTATACTTTGTCGAGAACGCGCTTTTACGCGGTACGACGACGTTTGCTTGGACGAGCGTGCAGGTGTAAGTGTACGGTTCCTGGACTCGGTTTGTCTCCCTCTCTTGTCGCTAGTATGTAGTATAGTCCAATGGTACGGCAGTTTATAGACGCGTGTGCTTGGCCTCTATTGTGTGTGTCGTGACACGGACGGAAGGTAGCGGCAGTCGCGGCGGTGAGGGAGAACGAACGAGGGAGAACCCCCCACGCGGTCGAAGGTGGTCTTGAGCGTTGGGTATGGGAGTTCTTCGAACAGCGTGTATACAGGGTGATCGAAAAATCGACCTATTTTTTCATAAGGGGTTATAGCAGAGGTCATTTGCAACAAAAAATGTCCCATTAACTGGGGCTCGGAAATTGATGGTTATTGAGATATTGATGTTTTTATGTTTTACTGAAGAATTTTCTTGACTTTCTGCTTAAAATGAAAAATTATGAAAAAAAATGCGGTATTATAAACAAAGATTTGATAATTTTCTGAGATCAAGAGGTTGCGATTATTTAAAAACAAATTTTGTATCCAAATTTTACATAATTTGGAAAGTAAAAAGGCAATTTTCGACCCCAGTTGATAGAACATTTTTTGTTGCAAATGACCTCTGCTATAATCCCTTTGAAGGATTAGGTCGAATTTTCCGGTCACCCTGTATAGTGGCGCGCTAGAGTATCCGAGTCGTTTCTATATATGGGTGTTGGCAAGGCTTCCCCCACTTTTCGGGACAACGAGAAATTTCGCGCGCACACTGAGCTCGGCACGAGAAAGAGAGAGAGAGAAAGAGAAACAGAGACAGAGAGAGCGAGGTACAAAGTTGGAAGGAGAATCCCCAAGCAGTTTCCTACTTGATTGCCGCTATCGTCCGCTCTCTCGGATCGTAAAGGAAGCATACACGGTGCTCGGAACGCAGACGAGGTCCGCGCGGACTCCTTGCTCCCACGTCTTTTCTCGTGTCTCCAACTCCGACCAATGCTAAAACGTTTGTTCGAGACTTGGCCAATAGTCGTTTGGCTTCTCCCCTCCTCGGCGATTCTCGGCGAACCGCATTCGAAGAGTGGAAACGAGAAAGTCCGGGTCGTCCAATGGTACGCGGGATTTTTCTACGGTGTGGCGCGTTTCTTCGTTTGGACGAGAGCTCGTGGAGTCCGCGCGGATCGGATTGTGTACACGGTTTGTGGGACTTTGGCCGTACGGTGGCGAGGGAGAGAGTGAGAATACACCCCCCGCCCCCCCGCCCCCCCCCCCCCCCGTACCCCCGCGCCCCCCCCCCCCCCCCCCTGACATCCAACCCTCCACCGTATAGCTGCCGTGCTGCTGCTGTTCCCGCTTCTGCTGTCCCCTCCCTCGCTCTCTTCGCCGCGGAACGAAGGTGCTGCGCGAAGCCGCAACGAAACATGAAAAATAGGGGTCTCCACGGGTAAAAACACGGCGAGAAGCGGCCACTGAGCGAGACGGAGAATCCGCGATGAACAAAGAGCGAGACCCGTTGCGGGGAAAGGGGACGATCGGGGAGCAGAGCAAAGGGCCCTGGTAAAAAAGGGGAGAGAGAAGCCTAACGTTTCACGAGCGTTACACAGAAAACGAGTCCAAGTGTGTAACGGGGAGCGAGAAAGAGATGGGATGTTTCGAGGAACGCTCCTTTGTATACGTCCCACGTGTGTATACACTCCACCACTTTTAGTTTGTTCGACTTGACGTCCCGCTCTCGTTCCACACACGTTCGAACTCGCGCTCTAAAGCGGCCGCGAAACTCTTTTTTTTTTTGCAGCGTACCCTTTTTTTTTTGCTCGAACATCACCACTGCTACCCCGAACTCCCCACCGCCCGGCTGTGCACAATGCTCTTTTCCGATATCTCTGTCGCGCTCGTTCTTTGCCGTCCGGGGTTGAAGGCAATGGGGAGATACAGTCCGATGGAGTATAGAAAACTCTGGGATATCTACACTGTACGAGTGGCCCGATTCTTCGCGGATTGCCGTGAGAGGATAGAGAGAAAACGTACAGAGGACACAAATGGAAAAGACGTTTCGAAAGGGTACGTTGATCCAATGTGTATTATAGGGACAGCACGAAATTTTGGGTTTGTTTGGGTTTTGTTTGGGTTTCGACGTTTCCTAGCTGATTATGGGAACCGCAGGTTTTTTGACGTCGTTTCAGTTTTTCATGTGTAGTTTTTAGTTTTCAGTTTTTAATCTAGCGATGATTTTCTAGTTTTCTTGTTTTCATTTTCAATTTTTAATCTAGCGATGATTTCGAAGACCTTGAAGTTTACGCAATGATGAATATGGGGACCATAAACCGATATTTTGTAACTGGGGGCTTTGGCTGATGTCAGAAGATATCTGGTATCACACGTGTTGTAATATGGCATCGGGTAAGATGGCGCGCATGGCGAAAAGTAGTGCGCGTAGTAAAAGACGTGAGGTGGGAAAGCGGTACGCGGAAAGAAACGCCGTTGCGCGCGCAGATGAGAAAAGGCTTGGACGAAAGAAGCGAGCGAAACGACGAATGTACAATTTCCTCAATTTTTAGTTATATTTATCGTTAATGTAATAAAGTTAATCATTAAGGACATGTCGAAGACGTACCACGTGACACACGAGTGCGAGATTGTCGAAATTAAAAAATCGCAATTTCTCAAGGACGAAACGATTTTATCGTTAAATTCAAGCATCCATTTCTGTCTTTAGGAACCCCACAAAGACTGATGCTCGATTTTTCGCCGTAAACTTAATCGACCCCGAGGAAACGGATGTTGAAAATTTGTGAGGTTATGTCTGGTATTTTCACTGGCTCGGCGATCCTACTGGGTCGTTTGTGTCCGCGTGTAATTTTCAACGGGTTGAAACGCCTTAAAAAATCTAAAAAAAATTCCTGAGTACTCCCCAATGTTTATACAATAAGAATCAATAGTTATCAAAGCCCAAAAGTTACTATTTTTCACGCTGTAACTAGCTATTTGAGCGGAAATGCATGAAAAATGGCTGGGTCGCAAAAGACCCACTGGGACCGTGTAGGGTCAAGAGTGTAGTGGCTGTTAAATATACCTTGAACACACGCACCACCGGAAGTACAATTTTTATCGAAGACGCGAAAAAAGCAGCGAAAGCGATACAAGAGAGTCGATCCCATTAGCCGAAGAGGTCCTTTCGGAAGTTTCTCGATCATCCTCGCCATCGGAGGCCGAAGGGATCATTCGGACTATCCATAGGACTAAGAGGCTTTGTCGAGGAAACTTTTGTTCAACTTGCAAAATCGCTCTTGAAAGACGTCGCCATTGGTCATTTCTCACACTTCTACCTTCTCTCGTTTCATCTTGCCCAGCGTGTCCTCATGTGCCGTAAGGACGAATCTTTCTACGGAAAGGTCTGCAACCCGAGGGCTCCTTTCGATTCTCAATCTTCCGTGGATCGGTAAAGTCCATTGTTATATTTGAGAGAACGAGAGATGTTTTGGTTTGGAGCCCACGTCGTTGTGTGCGATTAGTTGCGCCTGCTTATACCCAATATTAGGGAACATCCAGGATGGGCTTTTACAAAGTATCCTAGTACGAACGGATGCAACGACCGAGGAGAGATTTATTTACCTCCGTTATTGCTCGGCCAATTTTGGCTTCCTCTCTTTCCTCGTGTCGACGATTACAGGCCGTCCAAGAAATGTCCCGAACGCTCATCGACAACCCTCACACCTTCGAATACGGTTATTTTGCACGCCCGTACGCTGCCCCCGTTGTTTCGATGATGTAGATTCCAATCTTTTTCACGCTTCCCTTGAGCAATTTGTGCACACAGGTGGCAACCGTAGTGACGGAAAAACATCCACGCGTTTGGTATGTTTCATTAAAATGTATTATATTTTTTATCTGTTTTCAATTTTCCTATTTTTCACTTCCGATTTTGAGAAAATATCGTAAACGTTGTAAGAAACGTAATTTCAGTTCGATCTAGAACTGAAGTTAATTTACTTGATATATATAAAAATTAGAAAAATTAGTGTAGTCCGATGGAGGCAAACGAGAAGCACTTGGATTCTCGCGAATCTTCACGGCTAAATGTTGAAACAAGTGTTCCTGTTTAGTTTCTCTCCTTTCGTCGCTCTTTTCCCTCGTATACTTTTTATCCTCGGTACTTTGTCCCTCTTTTGCACACTCGTAGTCTCGCAACACTTTTTTCTTTATTTTCTCTTTCCTCTTTTTACTCGTTGGTTTCTATTTTTCTGCTTGGAAGCTCCGTTTTCGTCTTTCTTCGCGAGTTTATTGCGAGGCTGTTTTTTTTTCCCCCCGTGGCTTTTTTGTACCGCGAGAGAGAGAGAGCTCTCTTTCGCAAGTGCCTAGAGCTGCCGCAAAACGCCGCGGCGAAACGGCAGCAGCGCCATCTCTGCGTCTTAGTCGGAAGGACTTGGTGGAAGGAAGGGAAACCGCGGGAAAATAACCATCGCTTCGCGCGCGAGAGAGAAAGAGGGCTGTGTAAGGAGAAAGAGAAAGAGAGACAGAGAGAGAGAGAAAACGAAAAAGAAGCTGAATAGTGTTGGCGAAGCTGTTGGTCGCGCCTGGTCGACTGCGGTTATATGCGAAGCTGCCGGCGTTGCCGCAGCCGGTTTGCCTCGTGTTCGTTGGCTGGATATACGTGTTCTCGATGCTTCTCGATGCTCAGCGAAGCCGCCGCGCGCAGGTCCCGCGCGACCGAGAAAACGACCGCGCGCTCTCGACTCGATGGTAGCACACACGCAGAGACGCGGGGCGAAACGTGGCGAGGAACGAAACGAGCGTTCGCCCGCTGTAGTCGCGCGGCGCGCCCTCTCGTGTTTTAGTTCAAGTGCGCGGCTCGGACGGAGACGGCTATACCTGGCGGTAAGGAGAATCGGAGAAAAAAAGAAAAAAAAGGAATACTACGGAGGGAAAGAGAGACGCATGTGCAATAGAACGATTTCTACGAGGATACAAATGAAAGTAAAAGGGCGTATTTGAAAATAATAGACAATAGAATGCACGGAATATACGGGGTGTCTCCTGGTAAGTGGATCAATCGTATATCTCGAGAACGGTACGTCGGACGAAAAAAAAAGTTTGAACAAAAGTTGCACTGTTTTTACGGAGGTACGCGACTGTCTTAACGAAAAACTTTGTAAATCGGTTTATCAAGGTGACACAGAGGTCACCGCGAGTTTACGACCGACAAAGCTATGTTTTCAAAGCGCTCGATTTTACGAGCTTCTGAGACGAGTACGATGAGAAAAAAAGTGTGTCACCAACTCGAAAACTGGTGAAGTTACTCCGTTTGAAGTCTACCAAACGCTGAAACCCGAATCGGCGCGAACGAACTTGGAAAACCGAAAGTAATCGAGAATCGTGCCAGCGGGAGCGAACGCAGCGAACGGAAACTCGAAGGTGAAATGGAAAAGACTGGATTCGCCCCGTGACTGTCGGGAAACGATACAAAGGGAGACGGGAGAATCCGAGAGGAAGATTAACATTCGCGAGGCGTACGCGGAGAATTCTCTAGGTGGCGAAGAGAAGGTTCGTGCTCGAGTGTAGACCGCTGTAGAGCTCGGCGAGGGTAGGAAGCCGAGGGAGATGAAGCGGGAAAACAACGGGGGTTGAACGTTACGGTGGGCGCGGGAGGGAACCAGTGGTCGTTGTGGCTAACCGCACCGATGCTCTCAACCCACGGCGACTTGCACGAGAGCTTCTCTCATCGTCGGTAAAATCCCCATGCTCGATCCTCCAATTCTCTCCTTACAGCTCTCTCTCTCTACATTATCTTGCTACATTATCTTCAAGTTAGGTTATCTTTAGATATGATCAAGATATCTGTGTTCTTTACTATTTTCTGATATCGTGTGGATCGGTAGGTAGTTTTATTATCATTATATCATTATTATTATTACGTCACTATAAACTGTATTATTTTCTACTATGATAATTATTATTATTTATCATTATTATTATTTTTTTTTTATTATTATCACCGCTCTTCTGGTTATTATTTTAATTATAATTATTATTGTTATTATTTTTGTCATTATAATTATTATTATTTCCTTCGTGTATATTAATTTTAAGTTATGTTTAAGTTTCTACGTTATTTTTGTTACTTCTTTTTTGCCCGAAAGTCTAAGATTATGGCATAATAAATTATATCATCATCATCATCATCATCTCTCGCACCTTCTTTTCTTCCCTCTCGCTCTTCGACTCCGTTTCACTCGCTATACAATTCACTTCCGGTTTGAGAGGCTGCTCGAAGAGGGAAGCGATGCGAGGGGGCTGAACGTTGTGCACGAAAGTGGCGATCTGGCCATCGGGCCTTACCGCACAATCTTCTCCACCTTTGGCCACGAGAACGAACACAATCTCTACTATTATACACCAGCGACACACCTCTCGGACGAAGTAATTCTTTGTACGAAATGCCTCGTGGGTTCGTTTTTTTTTTTTTTTGGATTCGCGTGGATGGACCTGAGCGCACGGTAGCTGGTGAACCGAGACACTGGGAACACGAAAAAGCCCGTTTTCGTGGCCACAATAGGGATTGGATAGGTACATGGGTGTGTAGTCATCCTAGTCTGTGCTTTACAGGATCTACCAGCTTGAGGCAGGCGGCAATATTGACTCGCGACGATCGAATAGAACACTCAATCGAGTGAGGATTATCCCTGAGACGTGTTCGAACGCACAGTATTGTGCGAATTAATATGAACACAAATGAAAATGGGGAAAAAATAAAATGAATAATTTTCTTTATTGACCCATTAAAGACTAAAGTTGCTATGTGGCAACGTGAGTAGTCAATTTAATTTACGGATCATACATCGAAAACTACAAACCTAACTTTGTTTAGGTTTACAACAGTCTTAAACTCAAATTTGGGAGATTTTGAATTTTTTTTTCATCATATTTACTGGTGATTATTCAACCCGAATATACACATAAAAACACAAAATTTGAATTTCAAAAACTCAGTCTCTAACGGGTTAAGAAAAAAAAGTAACAATGATCAATTTTTTAGCAGGAGATGTGTCTTAGCTTATTTTTGATAATTTGTTGCAAACGATTAGGCATTGAATCGACAAAGTTTTTTTTTTTCTAACCATTTTCTGATACTTGCGTGTAACCCAAACAAACCCAAACTCACATTACACTCTTTGGCCATATATCTCTTTGAGTCATTGTTGTCTATTCGCTCAAATTGCTGATTGTGATTTTTTTGCTAGCCACGTGAAACGACGTATTTCGTCTGGTGATGAACCGGGATATTCAACCGAACGAATCGCGCCGTTCGATAGATATTTTTAGCTATTTGATAAATTTATCCTTACCTGTGGCACTAGTGCATTTATGCTCTCGTAAGGACGGGCAAACGCCAACGATTGTTCAATGTAGTTGTGCTGAAAATTCCTCGGCATTTCTTCCATTCTCTGAAATTAAAAAAAAAACATATTTTGCAAATGAAAGTTTTCGTTCGCGGATAAATATTTGCCAGAAAAATAAAACTTGCTATTAACTCTTGCATCGCTCAATTTCAACCATTTTTTTCGCACATTTGGGCTACGAAAGTCGTCGAAACGCTTAAGAGATTTTTTTTTTGAAAAATTGTAACTGAAGACTCTGAAAAAGATTTTATATGACAATGAAAATAAAGAAATGGAAACAAACATTTGATTTCAAATTAATAAAAAAGGGAAGATTTTCTTTTTAGTTTGAAAATTCGAAAAAATAATGGAAAGCTTTATTTTTGTTTAATTTGAAATTTCGATTGCTAAAAAACAACGGAAGATTGAAAAAAAGTTGAGCAATTCAAATTTAGAGACGGGTTTGGTGAACCCGTGAGTAGAGTCCTAGGATTAATCATGGAAACATTCGGTAGCTGATTTAGAATGCAAAAACCAACGAGAAGATTCTACCTATTTTTATCAAAAATATCCAATCCCATTTTTCGAGAAAAGACCCCGGATAATCATTCTCAATTATTATTACTTAAATATCAATTTTTTTTTAATACTGCGACAATTTAACGATGCAAATTGCAACTTCGTTTGATTATTTTACAACGATTCTATTTACGGATAAAATTCCACTCGAGTCAATTAAAATTCAAAATCAATCAATAAAAGTGAAGATTTCGAAATAATTCTCCCAAAAATTGATTAAACGTTTTTTACAACGATTGGCCACGAGCAATCGAGAATAAATAATTTTTCGTTTTTATATATTCATATTTACCCGGAGAAAATTTTCCGATTTGAGGTTATAAATCTCTAATTAGAATTCGTGAAAACGTTTGACTGGTTTTCCCCAGATTAAATCGATGAAAAATTGGCTGAAAATCGGTGGTGTTGCAACAGTCAGTAGATTTTTTTTTCATGGCTCGAATCGACTTTTTTTTATTACTCGGCATCGTGGCTGTCGCGTTTCTCGATCCCGGTACATTTAGCGCGTCAATTTCTCGTCAACGATAGTGAGCCGTTCGAAATGAACCCCAATAAATATCGGAGTCAAAAAGTCGGCTGTGAAAAAGCGCCGCCACAAAAGTAATATAATCGTGAGGTCGTAAATAAGATACACACACGTGCTCGTAGTCTGTAGTACGGCCAGGTATGGAAGTCACAATTTCACGTTGCTCTCAAACGACCACGACATTGAGTCTCCCCTCGTGCCAAAGCCGAAACGAAAACAAAATTCCCGATCTCTCACAAATCCTCGTTTCGCTTCAAAGATTCGTATCGAACCCTCGCTTGATAAATCCTCACGGAATTCTCATTTCCATTTGAACGTCGTAAGAATTTACGAAATCCACGCCTCGTAAAAACCTCGCTCGCAAATGTCGATACGAGAAAAAAAAGATCGCTATAAAAATGTATCTTGCGGTTGCGTAATTTTCACTACTAAAATTCGTTAGCGAATATCGCGATGCGAAAAATCAGCTTTTTGAAAAATAATATTTCTCTCGGTAAAAAGGAAATCTTAATGAGATTTTTCTTTGACGGAGGAGAAAAATCGGTAAAAATCTCGCGTGTTAAAAAAAAACATTATTTTTAAATAATATTATTAATAAATTTAATAACATTAAAATCCTTAAAAAGTCTCAGAAAATCACCAAATTAATTTTTAGTTTTTACACAGGAAATTTTTCCAATTGGTCGTAAAAAAAAGGTATTTTTGGACCAATTTTGGTAATTCAATCTTCTGATACCCGCTTAGAAATTCGATTATATCTGAATATCGATTTGACACTGCATATCCCAAATAAAAAATGAGCCGGAAAATTATACTTTCCAATTTTCGAATTCTACCCTACAATTCTGGTTTCCGCGAGTTGAAACATCGATAATACAAAGGCTAAATATTTTAAATGTAAAACAAAAAGGAACAATGTCCGAGTTTAAGAATTGCAAAGATCGAAGCTTGTCGTTTTAAAAAAAATCCTCAACCATGCACGAGAAAACGGAAGTCGAAAAATTGCAAGGTACTGAATGTTTTTAAAAATCTCCGCTTGAAAAGTCCATTGACAGTCTCAAAAAGAGGAAAATTTATTAAAAATGTTAAAAAATTTAAATTTATTAAAAATGTTAAAAAATTTAAATTTATTTAAATTAATTTATTTAAATGAAAAAAAATAAAATTATTACTCTATCTCGTATATAAATTGCCGATATCGTTGAGTTCTTCCAAAGGCTTTTACACGTCCTCGAGTGAGCGAGAGAGACCAAATAAATAAAAGAATCGTTCAAGTATTTCGAACTCACTTGTTTCCGATTGTTTCTTCGTCCGTATTTCTTATTGTTTTGCACGCGATTGTACTGTTCTTGGGCATAATGTTTTTCATATTCCAAGTCAAGATCGAAGAGTTCGTTGAAGAGCTGTTGAGACGGACGATCCAAAGCCATTGTTCGCGTTTTATCTCTACGTCTGATATCGAACCTCTCGTAACGGAAAGATAGAAAAAAAAAGAAAAAACAAAAAAAAACAAAAAAAAAAACGTTTTCGTGTCGCACTTCTCGACGTTTATCGACTTCGACTCGTTTCGCGCGTTTTTTTGTGCTCGTTCGAGCTGAACGCACGCGAGAACACCGATGTCACGATTTCATCGAAAACATCGCTCGCGCCGGAAAAAAAAAAAGTAAAAACACTTCGAGTCAATATAAATCGAACTTCGTTGCTCGTTTCGTTCTAAAAAAAAATTAATTACGCGATTACCGAGCCATTAATTTGTCACGTGATTTCGAAATATCGTCGAAACAATGGAACGACGGGAATGAAAATTCAACGTCGGAGGAACGACGTTCCTTCCGATTCTGAAATCGTAATTCGATAACACTGAGAGTTTACCGTGAGTCAACCGAGAAACAGCAGAGAAAATCGCGCGTGGAAGGGGTCAAGGAAGAAAAACGGTAATGAGACTGTCAGGTATGTGCGAGTCGGTAAATAATCGGCATCGAATCTAGAAATTTATCCGGTTGAGTGGTCGCTCTTTATAAACATCCCCGGATAAGGTAAAATCGATAAAAATTCTTGGTGCATTGCAGCATCCAGTTGTGCTTGGAATGCAATGGAAATAAGTCCGAAGAGTATTAATGTTAGGATTAGAAACTTTTTTTTTTACGAATGTTTTTTTCAGTTTTGAAAGTAGAAGGCCTACCAGTGTTAGGTTAAACACAAGTCTAACCTGAAAATTATAATGTTTGGGTTTGTTTGGGTTTATTTATAAGTCTAACTTAAACATTCGAATGTTTGGGTTTGTTTGGGTTTGTTTGAAATTACTCGATCGATCCCAAGTGTTGCATAGAGGCCAAGTCTCCAAGTGTTGCATAGAGGCCAAGTCTAACCCAAAAATTCTAATTTTTGGGTTTGTTTGGGTTTGTTTAGATATCTAACCTAAAAATTCTAATGTTTGGGGTTGTTTGGGTTTATTTGAAATTACTCGATCGATCCCAAGTGTTGCATAGAGGCCAAGTCTAACCCAAAAATTCTGATGTTTCATGGTTACACGCTTCGACTTTATCGAACCAAAAAGATCTCCAGTGATCCACTTGGTCAACGAAATCGTCATTGGATGTCGAGGGATATCGGTTTATCGAAATTCTCCGGGAAACGATATCCGCGAGGTGGACGCTTCATGGCTTAGAATTCGGGGGTAAAGTAACCGGAGAGTTTGGATCGCAAGGTACGCGAAAAGCGAAACGATACCGATAGAGGAAACCGTTTCGAGAAGCGTCCATTAATTCGATATGAAAGTGGAAGGAAAGCTGAGCAACGGAGAATGCTCCACTGTGATGCAGTCTCGGATTTCGAAGGGCTTGAATTCCGAGGAATTGATCTCTGAAAAGTTTTTTTTTTCCTTCCGGTTAGTGTACGGACGCAGGAAGCGATTGCGTTTAACGGTTAAGCGTCGTTTCGTATTATTCCAAAAGGATCGAGTTTCTAAACACCCGAGGTTCATTTCGGCGCTGACGGTTGAAGGATCCTGACGTTTGTCGACGAGAAATGCGACATTGGATGGGTCATTGAAAATGGGATAAAATTTAATGACCACCAAAAAAAAATCGTTACCCTAAACAGTCTTAACAAAAAAAAAAAATAATATGTACAAATAAATGAAACCTGTACCATTTAGGTTATGAAAATTTTTCATAACTCAAAAAAGCCACGCGTGCAACAAATTTTAACTAGCAAAGTTTTGTGTCATTACTACCCAAATATATCACTACGTTACGGTTTGTTTTGGTTTGTTTTAAGAATTTGATTTATGATTTTATTGACATTTATGATTTATTTTGATTATTTATTTTTATTTATTATATTTATATTTATAATATACTTTAGAACTTGATTTATATTTTTTTGGTAAACAATTATTTGTTTATATTAATTTACTTTATTAGGATAAAATTGTGTAACATATTCGGATGAAATTTTTAAATAAAATACGAGTACATGTTTGGTAATTGCGTGGCCTTTTTTGGGTAGCTCAGGGATTATTCTGAAGATACTTGGCTTTTTTAGGTTAGCAGACTTTACGTTTATTGGTGATAATTTCATATTGAAATGGGGATTGAATTCTGGTAGGTACTTAAGATTTTTTTGGGCGTTATATTTAATTATATCTGGTGATTTCTTAAACCATTTCTTAAACCATTGAAAATCCTGTAGCATTTTGGACAGGTGGTTGAACGAGGAAGATTCATCGGCCGTAAGAATCCGTTGGTTGAAAATGCTTTTTCTGGTTTTACAAATGGAAGCTACGAAACTAGCGCGGGCGGAAATTTTCATTTGTCGACTAAAATCGGAAGTTCATCGTTGAAAGATTTTACGGTAATGATCGTATTGTTGTTTTTGGGCGTTTCGAATCGTGATCGAGAAAAGCGAATACTTGCTTGAGGATTTTCTTTTTGTTTTACGGATATGTGGTCGCGTTTCCTACTAGTGTTGCATTTTCCGCCATCTTGATTTTAAGGGTGGTTTTTTGTTTTTCAAATAACTCGTTTATTTTCATCTTTACACGAAAAATGGTTATTACGAAAGTTGTTTAGAATTAAATTTCTTACAATTTTGGTTGTTATCATTTTTTCCGTAGGATCGATATTTTTCGATTTACACCCGAAAAGAAAGGGTGATTTTTTGTTTATTGAATAACTCTTTTTTGTTCAATTTTACACGAAAAGTGGTCATTACCAAAGTTGTTTGAAATTAAATTTCCTACAATTTTTGTCCTTATCGATTTTTTCGTAGGATCGATGTTTTTCGATACTTCCATTTGATCGTCGCGAGTCAATATTATTTCGGTTTTCAACCTTTTTGTTCCTACACTGTAAAACACATAATCGAGTTTTCTCCACGTCCGATGTAATATTCTACTTGCTCGTGTCATTATTGCGTCCCGATACCGAAACAGAAATATTTGCTTAGCCACTGTGCACGTTCTGAGCGGATTAACCAAATTCCCCCAGGTTTCTGTGAGCTCGAAATTTTTCGGTCCCCCAGGGTGCTTTCGAGAATCCGGAAAAATAAGACCTTCCTCTCGTCGTGAAACAAAAATCGACGACGTGCTACGAAACACGAGCAAGCAGGCTGGATAAAATCCTGCGGGATATTTGATATCTCGAATACTACCCCCTACGACGCCTGCCTTCCTTTTTCTATTTTTCTTTTATACCGCAAATAATAATAAGCGACGCATCTCCGAACCAGAAGAGTTCTGCTCGCGATAGGAAACTTGTTGGGTGCCTAATGGGGTGGGGTAGAAAACTCGAAATATTTCGTAACTCGAACAAATTTCGTAAAGGTTTACGAAATTTGTTCGGGTTTGTTTGGGTTCGTTAGTTTGATTTAAAATCCTTGATTTTAAATCAAATATTTATTAAATTAAATTAAATATTAAATAAAAAATTTAAATTAAAAATTAATTAAATTAATTAAATTAAAAATTAAATTAATTAATTAAAAAATTAAATTAATTAAATGAAAAATTAAATTAATTAAATGAAAAATTAAATTAAAAATTATTAAATTAAATATTAAATCAAATATTTAAATCAAATATTTATTGACATTGTTTTTATTGATGCGCTGTCATAATAATATCAAATATGATATTTTTCAACTGCAAGAAACCATAAAAAAAATATCAGCACGATTCTGACAGGAGTGACACTTTCGAATATTTACCAATTATACAAATCAATTATATACGTGATTTGGTAGAGAAAATACAATATAATGAAATTTTAAATTTCGTCGTCTAGGCAAAATCGATATTCAATGTTTTTTCGTTACATCGGTATACTTGCATTAATAAATGATATACATAAATTAAAATACAATTAATATATATAAATCAAAATACAATTAATGTATATAAATTAAAATAAAATTAATATACATAAATTAAAATACAATTAATATACACAAATTAAAATACAATTAATATACATAAATAATTAATAGATTTATATTATAACCATTATTCTATTACTAATAACAATGAATAATTGCTTCAATAATTATTACCCTTGTAAATACTTCGCCCTATTAGGCGGCGAGATCGATAGGTATACACAATCGAAACAAATTGTCATCCAGCAAACTGTTAACCACGCACAGGCCAGCGATGAGCCGAGACCGAAAAAAAAAAAAAAAAAAAAAAAAAAAAAAAAAAAAAAAAAAAAAAAAAAAAAAAAAAAAAAAAAAAAAAAAAAAAAAAAAAAAAAAAAAAAAAAACAAGTCGAAAGGAACACGGTAGAGTGTAAAAATAAAAGTATCGAAAATCCGTTGCGGTGAACGAGTCGGGACAGCAGCTTCATCGTTTTCTCGTTCGCCTCCTTCGAATTATCTTCTTTTCTCGTGCCGACACTTGACGCTTGTGTCGCGGCCGTTATACATACCGGATCGCCGTCGTTAATACCGGTAGTGAGAGGGCGACCTCGGTTCCTCTTTCTCCTATCTCGTCTCGCTCCTTCGTTCGACTCATCCCTCCCCTCCCCGCCCCTCTTCCCCGTCCTCAATTTCCGCCGCTCGCTCCGACGTTCCTTCATGAAATTAACACGCCGAAGTATTTATGGATCTTCGCTTTGGCTTGTATCGGTATGCTCAGCTTGTATACACAAAGTATACACGGGCCGTTCCAGGCCCGATAGAATTGTCCCAACCTCGCAATTATATTTTTCCGCCTCGTGTTTTTTTTTTTTTTTTTTTTTCGTCTTTTGAAGCCTTACCTTTGAATTTCCTACGGTGAATTACAGATTTAACGAAAATCTGGATTCTGGATTTTTTTTTAGATTTATTGGATGGTGGCTTTGTTTGGGTTGTTTGGGTTTGTTTTCTCTGATTTAATTTGATTTTGGTTTATTGTTGTCATCGTTATTATTATCAATATTGTTATTATTATTATTTTATTATTTTATTATTATTATTTATTGTTATTATTATTATTATTATTATTATTATTTTATTATTATTATCATTTTTTTTTTATAAGTTTCTTGTTGATTTTCATTATTGTTTGCTTTTAAACTCTAGTTTAAGTTTGGTTTTTTTTTATCTTATTCTTAGGTGATTTTATTCTTATTCTCATTTTCTTATTTTGTTTGGGTTTGTTAATGTTATGAATTATTTACACGTCTGTTTGCCCGAAAGTCTGCTAGGGCATAATAAATTCTATCAATCAATCAATCGATCGCTTTCGTGCAAATGAAAACGTTGAGAAACGAGAGGGAGTGAAAACGTGAAAAATGATTGTTTTTTTATCGATTGTATTTTATGTACGCCCACACCTATTTTTCACGGTTGCTCTATTATTCAGCAGAATAAATCACAAATAAAAATAAAAAAAATAATGGTCATTATTGGAAACACAGCCAAAATTGTAACAAAAGGTTTATAAATTCGTAAAAAAAATGAAAAAAAAAAACATTTTTTAATAAAAATGATAAAAATTATATATATCTGGTAAATTGAATCCTCAACGATGGATCACTATTTACGCCACACCCTGTATATACATATATATATTAGGTGTAGTAAAAAGAAATCCACGATGTTTCTAATATATGGCTTTACTAGATGGCGTTAGAAAGATGGGATTTTGTACTAAACTAACTTTTGCGACAGTTTTGCAACTTTTGCATAATAATATGGAATTAATGATTGAATCATTAATTTAAA
The DNA here is from genome assembly GCA_030522765.1 of Ophioninae sp. B BG-2022a. Taxonomy (NCBI): domain Eukaryota; kingdom Metazoa; phylum Arthropoda; class Insecta; order Hymenoptera; family Ichneumonidae; species Ophioninae sp. B BG-2022a. Next base: position 5,928 of record JAPYZJ010003956.1, on the reverse strand, counting down.
AAAATATGGAATTAATTATAAAATAATTACTTAATTGGATTTTGTACTAAACTAACTTTTGCGACAGTTTTGTGATTGGTTGAGTCCAGAAAATAATGGATTTCTTTTTACTGGACCTTATATATATATATATATACGTACACATATACATCTTGGCACTCATGCTCATCTACCCTTCGTCTCTTCTTTTCTTTGCTCCCTAGCATGATGCGGCTCGTTGCACGTTTCGATATTGCTCGCTTGCTTCGTGTTTTTTTTTTTTTTTTTTTTCAACTCAGCGGATTAATTAATGAGACGCTGGCGCGCCAGGGGGCTTCTCGTAGCATTATCCGAGTCACGAGGGGAACGAGAGATCGAAGGGTGAGGAAAACCATATATATATATATATATATAACTTGTCGGTATGTACTACCCACCTTCTCTTGTAAATATAGCAGGTACACGGTCTACACCTTTTCATGCTATCCCAACGATACCAATTACTGTACAAGCATATAGATCTGTATATAATATAAATGCGTTAAAAAAATGCGAGGTATGACGCGTTCTTTTTTTTTAACCTACAATAGTCTGTCCTTCGTCTTATTATGGCATCTCGTTCGAGTATTGATATTTACGGTTTTTTTTTTAATTCGTTTCGAATAAACGTCCGTATTTTCTTATTTATTGATACTATGTAATTTTTCATTTTTGTAATGTATTTTTAACGAATTTTTTTTTTTTTAACAAATATTGTGTAATTTTTAACAAATTTTAACAAATGTAAATTTTAACGAATTTTGAATAATTTTGTTAACAATTTTTTTAGTTTTAATAAATTCTTTAAGTAACAAATTTATTTGGTTAGTTTCGTTAATTTTTTTTAACTAACGAAATTTGAAACAAGAAACAAATTAATATATTTTTTAACTAAAATGTAGGTTTTAACAAATTTTAATAAATATTATGTAATTTTTCATTTTTTCTAATCAGCATATTTTGTACGTTTGTTTTCCGTAGAATTACGTGACAGAGTGGTAAACCGAAATGTGGTCTCCACAGAAAAAGGCTATTCTGTTCCACTATTTAAAAAAAAACCGACGTTATAAAAGAATTTTTATTAGCCGGAAAGGAAACTTTAATTAGTCGTAATGAAAACACAGAAACAACTTTTTTTTTAATCCCACAAAAGTCATAATTATGTGTAGTTCAAAAACCAAAAAAAAAAAAACAGAAAAACGTCGTTTTCGTAACAAAGAAAATTTCTTTCGTTTGGGTTTGTTTGGGTTTGGACGATGGGGATGGAGGTGGTTCGAGGTTTGCTGCTGGTTCTTGTTAACTGGGGTATCAAAAAAGATTGAAAAATTTCTCGGACAATTTTTAATATGAATTTATCGACGCGTAAAAAAATTCATTGAAAAAATTGAATAATGATCGAAAAAAATACAAAATATCCAAGATTTTCTGGAGGACTATTCAAAATTTTTAGGACTCCTGATTCAAAACCCTTGATTTTAAACGAACCCAAAAAAAACAAAAAATTTAAAAAATCGTAGTTTCGAAATATTAAAATTCGGGATTTTGAAGCTTTTGGTCATTTGGAGTTCGGATTTCTTACTCGATTTCAACGAGACACGGTGTTAATGGAATTACTCGAGTTTGTTGAAAGTTTTTAACGGTCGATTTGCGTTGCTCCCTAATAGAGAAGGGAGTCCTCAAAATCACAAACTCTTAAACGCACGCGAACGTACAAATATATAGATCAAATTTTCGTAATACGTTCAAGCTAGGGCTAGGGGGCTAAAGCCACCCTTCGGCATCAACGAACATCCTGTCCCTTCCCCCCCCCCCTTTTTTTTTCTCTTGTCTCTTTTTTACAATCTCGTCTCTCATGGACGTTTCGTCACCCTGGGAGGCCAAACTGGCCGCAGATGTCGACTATAAAATCAATCCTGGCACAATGTGCGTCATGTATATCTATACGACAATCCCTTGTGACAAAAAAGTGTTCTCAACTCTCGCTCGAAATTTCTCCTTTTTTTTTTTTTATTTTCTTTGCTTTTCATCTTTCGATTCGCACGTACTTGAAATGGGCTAGGTTATGAAACCCGAACTTCGATCGACCAGATGGCTCAAAATTCCGAATTTTAATAGTCCGAAATTAAAAATTTCATCAAAGTTTACGGAATTTGTTTGGGTTTGTTTGGGTTCGTTAGTTTGATTTTAAAGCCTTGATTTTAAACAAATCCATACAAACCCAAACAATTTACGAAACTTGTAATTTCGGTAAATGCAAATTCGGAATTTTGAGCCTTCTGGTCAATCGAAGTTTGGGTTTCCTACGCCACAGCCTTGAAATCGTTATTGAAGCACTCCTCGTTCGTGCAATGTGTCTACTTAGTCGAATAACTCGCTGTAGGGTCTTCAAACCTTTTTTTTTTTAGTGATCGAAAAAAACTTTTTTTTCTCAGCTTTTTTCGCATGAACTTTCGTTGAAATATTTTTTTTCCAAACAAACCCAAACAAACCCAAACAAGCAAAACCAAACAAACGAACCCAAACAAACAAACCGAAACAAACAAACCCAAACAAAAAACCCAGACAATCAAACCCAAACAAACAAACCCAAACAAACAAACCCAAACAAAAAAACCCAGACAAACAAACCCAAACAAACTCAAACAAACACTCGTTTAACGTAAATTTAGACATTTGTTTGGGTTAACTTGGTGGAAAAAAAAATAATACGGAGAATCGAGAAAAAAAACCCAAACAAACCCAAACAAACAAAAAAAACCCAGACAAACAAACCCAAACAAAAAACCCAGACAAACAAACCCAAATAAACTCAAACAAAAAAACCCAAACAAACACTCGTGTAACGTAAATTTAGACATTTGTTTGGGTTAACTTGGTGGAAAAAAAAAATAATACGGAGAATCGAGAAAAAAAAAAATGATGAATTGCAATCGAGTGAGTAATTCGAGAACGCTCGACGGAACGTATATCATTTTCCGTAACGTTCGCTCGGCTGCGTTTTATAAGGGTATGCCAGTGTGATTACACGGTACAAAGTTTGCACTCTAATACAAACGTTTCGCAACGATAACATCGTTAATCCTTTTTTTTTTTCTTCGTCTTTTTTTTGTTTTTTTTTTTCGTTTTCGTTTGATCATTCTGTCTTTTCATTTGCGTTAATTGCGCGATACGTCGAAGAATGACGATATCAGAGATATCTGGGTCGTTGCACAGATACCCATTGTTTACATAGACATTACGAGTGTTATTGAAGTAGGTAAGTTGGCCCCTCGAGGATTTCGAGAATGCCTCTACCCGAGACGTTCCTCGTCATGTTTATATCGCTCGGATTGAAATAAATGAAAATTAAAAATAAACAAAAAACGTAACAGCCTCTCCGGATATTCCATTTTATATTGTTTACTCTTTGTTTATCTTTCTTCTTATCTCGTATGAAAGTCGGACTCAAACATTCGGATCTACGAGACTCGTCATCAGATACAAATCGACCGTGTATATGCGTCAAAAGGCTACAAGTGCCACGATAAGAAGAAGCTAAATCGTACTTGGCTCGGGTTTGTTATCAGAAAAGGTAATCTCTACCTGTGTATGATAGTCTTTAAGAAAATAACGGAATTTAATAATTACTTGCATAATATTATGCAATTAATTCGTTAATCGTTAATTGCATAATAATGTGGAATTAATTATTAAATCATTAATTGCATAATAATGTGGAATTAATTATAAAATAATTAATTGCATAATAATATGGAATTAATGATCAAATCATTAATTAAAAAAATAATGGAATTAATTATAAAATAATTGATTGCATAATAATGCGCAATTAATTCTTAAATACTCAAAATTTAATCACAAAATGGGAAATACTTGTAAAATTGGATATTTATATACATATATTAAATATCATATTTTGTAATAATTGATAATTGCATACGGATTGAAAAAAAGCTCTGATTTGGATAAACCGACCTGACCGATTTTCCAGTCATTTTATAAACGATTATTTACGAAACGCTGATTACATTAACAACAATGCTTTTGCGATCGGCTGTCGTAATAAATAATCCACGTGAATTTGAAGTTTACGTCGTAGAGATACAACGAAAATGTATTTTGAATTCCTTCATTTTTTTTTTTCATTAATTGCGTTTATTAGATTTTCTTATACATTTCTCCATATTTCGATGGGCAATTTATAATTCTATTTTTATAGAAATTAAGCTACTGGCTAATGATAAAAATAAAGAAACGAAGAACGAAAAAAATTGCCTTATTTTCAACGCTGAAAACTTCAACGTCGTATAATACATTTAATTAAAATGAAAAAATCTTGGAAGACCAAAATTAATCATTGATCTCTTTTCCATTCGATCGGTTTGTTTTTTGCGCGATATTCCAAGCAGAAGTATAAATTTTTCATATATAATTATGAAAAGTGAAGATGTATTTATCGTTTATCTTTTCCATGGCAAAAAATAATTATAAAAATGATTGCATCGAATCTTTCTATTTTTATACGAAGCCAATACTTATCCCAGAATATATCTGAGCGTTTCGTCTCACTTCCCTATCAATTATTACATCCGACATGTTTTTATCAGTTTTTCATGTATTTTCGTTCACCATCGAGTTTCCTCGCTCGGCGTTAAAAAACACTATTTTTATTACGTTTTTTTCTCAATTATTGGTGTTTCGTTCCCGGGTATATATTTTTCAAAAAAATTGAAAAATAGATTTTTTTAAAATATTGAAAAAAATATTTTTCAAAAATATTGGAAAAATATATTTTTTTAAAATATTGAAAAATATATTTTTCAAAAATACTGAAAAATATATTTTTCAAAAATACTGAAAAATATATTTTTCAAAAATACTGGAAAATATATTTTTCAAAAATACTGAAAAATATATTTTTCAAAAATACTGAAAAATATATTTTTCAAAAATACTGAAAAATATATTTTTCAAAAATATTGAAAAATATATTCGTAAAATTTTGAAACCCCTTTAGGAATTTAATCCGAAAATATGCAGGAAGAATTTGAAAAATGGAATTCCTGATGGAGAATGCGAGGAGAGCTTGATCGCTCCAAAGGGAAGGGGGAGGGGGGAGTTTTGGATATTTTATCGACGATCGACCGAGCAATAAATAATTTTCTCGATGTTCTTCAATGTTTCGTTTCTCTTTTGCGCACTTAATCATTTTTGTACAGACGTTGTAGAACGAGACGTTTGTTTGAAAGTAAAAGTGAGATCTTATCGCATCACCGAGTACGAAATGTTCGATAAAATCTGACAATCGAGTCTGCTCTCTCGAAGTGACGATTCCACTTGGGATTCTTCTCTCGTTGATTTCTTTTTTTTTTTTTACTTTTCCCTTTTCGTGACACTTTTGATATCGTCTCGCGCGATCCATCGGTCCGTTCGATCTTTCGAAGTAGCCTCGATATAGAATCTCGTAGGAAGTTCGATTTCAACCGATTCACCATTGATTAACGTTACCCATAGGGATAAATGGGGAATTCCTACCTACCATACAGCGATATACAGGGTGTCCCAGCTAAGAATGTCATCCCTGAAACAGAAGGTAGGGGGTGAAATTCTAAGACGATTCATATAAGCATGTATGGGTCTCAGATCAATCCCTGAATTGTTATTAATTTTTTACGGTAGCCAATCAGACGCGCCCGGAGGCGGGCCTACGTCGGTGAGCGACACGTACGCGCCGCGGAGTGGGTAGTGCGCGGAGGGGCGGTACCCCCACCATGCGGACTCTCCGGCACGGGCGCGTCCGATTGGCTGCCTTAAAAAATTCATAACAATTCAGGGGTTCATCTGAGACCCATACATGCTTATATCAATCGTCTTAGAATTTCATCCTCTACCTCCCATTACAAGGATGAC